>VXBX01005099.1:404717-481684 GCA_013400415.1 Scytalopus superciliaris
CCCCCCCGCTCCTCCCCTTAAAGTGGCATTTTGGGGTTGGGAAGGCACTGCGGGGTAAGGATGCTGCTCTTGGCTGGCTGCGCTTTGCCTTCGTTCTTGTGAACAGGCAAACAAACACGCATTTAAACGGAAATAGCGGTGGGTAAAGGAAACTATGGGGCACCAGTCAGAGCGGGTACTGGCTCTAGCACTCCTCCTCTGCTCTCCTTCTGTTTTGTCCCCCCTGTTCTCCACCTGTGCTCCAGGAGCATCCCAGCCCGGCTCCTGGAGCTGCAGGATGGTCATGGCAGCTCTTCACATCTCATCCCAGCAGAAAAAAAAAATAATATTAAAACCAGTTTATCCATGTGAAAAACAGCTCCCAGCAATCCTGCCAAGGTCAGTGGGAACTGCTGAGCTGGTGCTCTGCTGTGAGACGCAGCTGGGTCTCACATGCTGACCTTTTCCAGGCACGCAGGACACCTTGGGGAGAGAGAGCACCCAAAGCCCTCCCCTTCCCATGCTCTTGTCCCTGCCCTCTACAAGGGACACATCCCAGCTGTCCACTCATGTGCTGGCTCCTCACTTAACTAGAAAAGGAAACCATGGCCTTTTTCCAGGTCAAACAAGATCCACATGTATATGAAACCTGGGTAGGGATTTAATCAAAGCAGGTTTGTACATGGGGCCCTGCAGTGTTTGGCTTGGTCACCACCCTTTGATCAGCCACAGGGACATCCTACATGGGGAGCGGAGTCTGGGTAGTCTGTTCCCTGAATATGAAATCCCAGGGAAGAACATGGCTCTGAACCAGAGTGAGGGCTGCAAAGAGGTGTCTCCTCCTCCTAGCTCCAGTCTGAGGGTTTGCTCCAGTGCAGGGCTGGGGCCACTGAATGTGCTGCTCCACCAGCAGTGATCTGGCTGCTCCAGGTATCACCTACATGGTTCTTGCTTGCCCAGCCTCTCATGGGGCACTAAGTGAGGAGTTTCAGAGTGCTCTACTGGCTAATGAGTCCTTATGAATTCCCTACTACCTGACCCAGCAGGACAGAAGGATTCACTCTCCCAGCATGGGTGGGATGCTGAGGCCTCTGAGCCCTGTCCTTTGGTATGCAGCATCTGTGTCGCTTCATCCTGCCCTGCTGTTAACTCTCCTCAGAGGTATCATTGTGGGAAGCAGAGCAATTCTCCAGTTCCTTTGTGATCCCCACTGAGCATTGCTCCACTTTGATTTTCTTTCTTCCTCTCAGTGACTTCTTAGATCCTGTGAACAGCAAGATGACAGCAGGAGTTAACCACAGAGCAATGCATTTTCATGTACAGAGTCAGTGTGGCCTTATCCCAAAATAGAGACAGTGCAGAGGAAGCAGAGCTCAGCAAAGGAAAGATGAGGAGAAACACCTCACAAGTGAGATGTGTGGGCTATCCAGGGGAGGCTGTTTTGATCCTGGACACAGAAACAACATTTAAAGCAGAAATAGGCAGAGAATTGACCTGGTGCAGGAGCATACCTGAGAGGGTACCCAGATCAGCAGGATATATTCGTTGTATTTTTCCCCCCTCCAGTATATGGCCCACACCACAAGCTGAGAGAGGTGTTATGCCTCTCCATTACCCCATTCCTGCCACAGCTGCATACAGTCCTCACTCAGACACCTCCATCCTGTCCCAGAGAGTTGGATATTTCTGCCCTGGGGTGCACAGGGCATTTTCCTTCCCATTGCTCAGTGGCTGATTTTGCAGAGCAAATCCTCTTGTCACCCAGCTGTGGTGGTGTCCCCTGAGCAAGCAGACCCCTCCAAAGGCTGCACTGTTAAACAAGCTCCCTTTGTGCTTCAGGAGAAGTCCTCTCTACATTTATAATTGGGTCAACACTTCCCTGTCTTTATGGCTGGTACAGAGAGGGTGAGCAGCAGGGTTTGTCTGACAGAGCACTTTTTAAGGCCTGACAGACATACTGTCTTATCCTTACCCTTATCAGGAGCAGTTTTCTGCTTATTCACCTGTAGGAAACACAGGTACAACACATTCCTCTGTCAGCAGGGAAAACTTCACAGCCACACTGGAAGATCAACAGAACTGGCAGAAAGCTTTCTCTGAATGTCAATAACTCACCCCTGGGAATTTGGCCTTCCCCAGTCACTGCCTCCCTGACCTGCTAAGCAAACACGAGCTCTGTTAGCTTAGGTGCTCAAGAGTGCTCTCCTGGTCACCCCGCCCAGGCTGCCCTGGCTAACCATTAGCAGGGAACTCCTCCAGCTGGAGACAAGAGTGTTGCCAAAACATGGCACAGCATGGCATGTGATGGCAAAAGAACATGGAGAAGTACCGTCCTCCCCTCTGCCCTCGGTGCCCTCAGGCACTTCTCACAGGAGCCTCTTGGGAAGCAGCAGAAATTGTAACCCTGAGCTGATGCCCCGAGGAACTCCTCCTCCCTACCTTTTGTCCAGGGATCCTGTCCTCTTTTTCTCTTCTTCAGCTGCACATGAGCTTTGTCTTTGGTGCAGAAGTATTTCCCATCAGCCTCGGCTTCATCTTCATATGGGGCAGCCCCCTATATCAACGAGAACAGTCAGTCTACAAATTACCCTGGCCTTCCCAGGGAACTGATGCCAGGGACTTTTGTGACCATTGCTATGGAGTGATGACAAATGCTATTGTTCATGAAGACTCCTGACTGGCTGGAAAGAGTGGTATTTCTCTCCCTCAGCAACAAGTTGTGTAACAGGGTGGGAAAGAGGTTTGGCACTGGGTGCAGGAAGAGCTATCACCTTCTAGAGGCAGCTCAGGCAGGGACAACCTGTCTTATGGCTGTTGGACCCCACTGATGGCTGAGAAGAATAAACAAACCTCGCTGTCTGTTGTGTCTGGCTCATCGGACTCCAGCTTCCCAGACTCGGCATCATTGTCATCTAAGGAAACACAAAAAGAAGGGTTTTCTGGCTGGCAGGAGGCTTGACAAGCTCATGAGCACATACAGAGCCACAGGTCTCTGAGACACACTGAGGCAGAAAACAGGTTCAGCAATAAACTGTGTTGCAAAGCAAGACACTGCGAGCTACGTGGCTTGGAATGAATGTTTATGGGTGATCCAACAGGACTCTGTTGGGAAATCAGCTCCCAGTAAAGCTATGTCCATAGTACTTCACTACACCAAGGTTCAAGTGCTGCCCCTACATCTATGGCTATATTCAGGTGGGAAGCTGAGGGGTATTTAAAACCCAGACTGCACCTTCTCGTTTGAGCCGCAGGTGGGGAGGTGTGTTGGGATGAAGAGGCCAGAAAGGACAATCCTCACATTTGCTGCTGTTGTTGTTCAGTGGCTCTCAGCAGGAAATGTTCCCAGAAGCAGAGGAAGGAAAGGCAGGGGAGATACTTCCCTGCCCAGCAAAAGGATTTTGCTGTACACAGACCCCAAGGCTACAGAACCCCAGACAGAAATGTGCACACACCTGACTTCTGCACAGCGTGAATCTGCACATGCTTTTTTTTTTTGCATCACTGTCCCTGCACCCACAGCAGCATACCTGGGCTGGCCATGTCAGGCAAAAAGGGCTGGGGACAGGGCTGTGCCCTCTTCTGAGGGGCAGGAGCATTCCAGAAGCTCAATACTTCTTGCTCATGTCACCAGGTCTAGGTGGGGGGGACTTAGCAGGGCAGCCTCCCTTGCTGCCTCTGCCCAGGTGGAAGAGCAAATGATTTTGCTTCCAGGCACCCCATGAGTTCCTGTAGTCTAATCCCATCCTCACCTTATCCTTCTGCAGGTTAAGGTTCACTAGAAAGTGCAGAAGTGTTTGTGTATTGTTTCCTGGGCTTTGTGTCAACCTTCAGGTGAGAACTGAAGAAAGTCCTGTATTCCCACACCCAGAATGTAATCAGCTGAAATTCTTCTGCCATGATGATATCTCCATAGCATGTAAATCAGAGAGTGCTTTTTTTTTTTTTTTTTTTTTTTTTCCACGTGAAAAATCCTGCTCCGGAGAGTGTTCCCAAACCACTCTCACACGCCCAGACCAACTAATCCAGGTGAGCTCAACTTTCTGGTCAAGCCAGTAAGGCTGGTACTGAGCAGCTCTCAGGAGACGTGCTTCCTGCTCTGATCGCCATGGCTGCTGCCTCCCACCCACCCGGGCAAACCTGGCACCCACATCCCCTGATGGGGCTCTTGGTGGGGAAGGAGCAGGGAAAGGGAGGAGAGCATCCTGACCTACCTGCTGCAGGTACCAGCATCCCTGGCTCCATTGGAGCAAGGGGACAGACAGAGATGATTTTCCTGTGTTAGTCCTGCAAACCTCTTGCATTTCCTCCATCTCTGCCAGGGATTTCTGAGCTTCTGCTTCCCTGAGCAGGGTGGGTAATGCTGGAGCAGCAGTATTACCTTTGTTGCTGCTCACTGTGGAGTGGGGTTTTGCCAAGAGGTCAGAGCTATGCTGATGTCTTTAGCTCCTGGAGGATTCCATGCCACCCAGCATGGAATGGAGGGTACTCTGCAGCGTGAGCAAGGGCACCCCATGGGTGGCTCCTGGCTGTATTGGGCAGAGACACTGGACTTTTCTCCAGAACAGCTTTCTCTCTGTAGATACTGACTCTAAATTTTGGACATCTCTAGGGTTGAAAATTGAGCTTTCAAGGAAAGAAATGTGAAACCTGAAGTTCTCCCAGTGGCCCAAAAGCATTGGAAGCCAGGAGCACTTGGGTCCCTGGAAGGGTCACTCCGGTCAGTGGGTTTGCAAGTACGTGCAGAGCCCAGCAGAGAGCTCTGGGCAGGGAGATGCCTTCACCAAAAATGCACCTTTTGCTCTTGCCTTCTCAAATGTCACATTTGCCTGGGGCTTCTTACCTGCTTCTCCCTTCTGCACACTCACATCCCGTCTCACCCCGGTCTCAGGAAGGGCCTCTGGGTTGCTTGGTGTGGAGTTGTTTGTCAGACGTGCCCGTGAAAGAGCAAGCTGTGGGACACAGGGATACAGGGAGCACAAATGCTGCTGTCACCAGGCAGGAGGAAAGGACTGTCCCCAGTCCTTACGTGATGCCTGTGACATCCATGGGGATGAGCATCACGGAGGCATTCCTGTGCCCTGTGGTGTGTTGCAGGGAGCCCAGCACACCTCCTGCACCAGCCTGTAGGAGGGGGCACAGGCACTGCCTGTCCTTGAGCCTGGATGGAAATCCCACGGGCACTGGAGGGGAGATGGGGATGGAGAGGCCAGGCTGAGAAGCTGTGGCTCGACCATGTGTAAGCTGGCTTCACACATATCAAAGCCATCCTCCTACGGGACATTAACACTGGTCACAGTTGTGCCAGCAGCAGTGCTGGACACGCTGTGGAGGGGAAGGCTCCACAGCTGATGCTCACACGAGCTGTACTCACCACAGCTGCATCCTCCTCCTCCTCTTCCTCCTTGGCAGCAGCAGGCAGTGCCCGGGTGGCACTGGGCCAGTGGTAGGGGAAGCGCAGCTCGTCCCGCTGTGCCCTGTGTCTCCCGCGGGATGCCGGCTCAGCAGGGCTCTCCCCGGGGCTGCGGCACCCCCGCAGCTCCCGGTGGGGCTGCCAGTCTGTCTCCCTGCCTCGGCCGGAGTCTGACAGATCCAGTGGCGTGTCTGCATCATCATCTCTTGCCTCCTTCACCTTTGCTCGGAGCTCGGGGCGGTCCCGGCTCAGCCAAAGCTCCTTCTCTTCCTTCTCATCTGCGGCATCCTCCGGGAAGGACTTTTCCTCCTTGCATCCCACAGGGATGCTCAGCCACGGGGACAGGGGCCGCTCCTCCAGTGTGAGCTTTGGGTCTCCCTCTGCCCGCTGGCCTGGCTGGCACTGCTGCATCAGGAGGTGCTGCAGCCGCTCCCGGTGCTTGAGGAGGTGCAGCTTCTCCTCCAGGTGCTGATCCCTCACGTACACCATGGTGGCAGGGAGCTTCAGCAAGGCTGCGTGATCTTCCCAGCCGTCGTGTGCCCATGTCCTGCTGTCGGCATCCTTGGTCCGGAGCAAATGGCTTGGGAAGCTGCTGCCGTCCCGGTCAGCTGAGGTGCAGTGACCTGCCAGCCCCAGCTGGTGCAGGGAAAGGTGCTTGTGCAGGAGGCAGAGCTGCTCTCTCCTGGTAGTCAGTTTTAGGTTTTCATGGGATGGAGCAGCCTTAGGAGAGTCTAGCTTGCTTGTTGTTAAGTATCTAAAAAAGTGCAGTGGAAAAAGTAATCACATTAACCAGAGGGTTTCCCCACGGTTTCCCAGCCCTTCAGGGCATGGGCAGCAACATCTTACCCAGCCCCCCTGGGCTTTCTTAGTACCTTGGTGGGCCTGAAGACTCCCAGGACAGAGGAACAGCCCACCCTGCCCTAATCTCTCTCAATGGGAGACTTTTACAGCCATGCTAAGAAGGTTGGTACAGTGCATGAACCTGCCCTGCAAACTCAGTCTCTGCTATCACTGCTTATTTGGCTTCCATGAGTGCAAGCTTTTCCCAGGAATGCTCAGCAGAACTACTCCCACTCTGGAAAGCTTGCTACAAGTGAACTCACTGGCCTTGCTCAGCCTTCTGTGCTCCTGAAATCCATAGAGAGGATAAGCCTGGAAAGTGCTGAGCCCTGCAGAAAAGCGCATTAGAATAGATAAGGAGGAGCAGGGATTCCTGCCTGCTGTGGCACAAGTCCTTCTCCTGACTGGAGGTGGGGGCACCCGTTCACTTTATGGAAGCTGGAATAACAAGAGACTGGTCTTGTTGGGCTGAATTCCAGGCATATTTCACTGGTGTAAACTGGGAGATTCCCCCTCCCCAAGACTGTGGGGGAAGTTTGGAGAGGAAGGTGGGCAGCCACAGTGAATACCAGCCATCCCATCACAGTCTGCCCAGTGGGACAGTGCCATGGGCTGTGCATCAGGCCCACAACACCACCCAGGAGCAGGTACTCACGCCTCAAGGCTGGGGCTGTGCTCGCGCTCTGGAGGGAGAGGAGTCTTCCTCACTGGTGGGGACACTGCTGTCCCTGAAGGACTTTTTTCCAGGAGACAGGGCCTGGAGCCAGGTCTCACCAGGGCAATGGTTCCATGCAGCTGGTTGGCAATCCTCTGGGATGCCTGTGGGAGAAGGGAGAAAGTCCAGGTGAGCCATTGTGCTCTGTACACTGGGTTACAGGATGCCCAGCTGAGCCAGGATGCACCTCTTCACCAGTGAGAACAAGACAGGCAGCTTCTGACTGCTGTTTGGTGATTCTGGTCAACAGCTTGATGAGATTTTTATTCATTTTCACGGGAAATTTCCTCCTCCTTCTGACAGGATCTGCTGTACTCTCTATTTTCTGGCTGCACTGATTTGTAGAGCAGGAGGTCTTGTGTCTCCACTCAAGTCCAGTCATGATTCAGTGACTTAACCAAGATAAGACCCTGCAAATTCCCTGGCCCTTAGTCAGGCAAGCTCCTGGCACACACAGGTTTGGTGGGTGTATTTCTAGTGGAGTACTTGGTTGTGAGGCCAGGACATCATCCTCTCCAGCAGCTGTCATGAAAGGCTCACCACATGTTCTGACCTGACTTTCCCCTGCCCACCATCACCAGCCCTCCCTGTGATTCCTATTAATTATCCCCACAGCCTGCCTGCAGCCTCACCAAAATGCCTTTTCACCTGCTCTTTCAAGTTTTTTGTGGACATCAGGTAAGCAAAACCTGTGCCAAGACAGAAGCATCTATGTGGGTGTGTATGTGGGCTTGATTTCCCACAACCAGGATCAGGGCTTCAGATCCTGCAGTCTCATCTCCCAGTGCCCAATGCCACTGTATCACTCAGCAACCCTCAGCTGACACTCTCTATGTTTGTGTTTGCATCAATGCACAAAATAGCAACCACTGAATGCCAAGCCCTCTGGAAATACCAATACTCATTATGCTGCAGATGGAGAGACAGCTGCACCTGCTCTTGGGAAGGGCTGCTGTGGTGTATTTGTTCTTGGTACCCACAACTCCCACAGTTTACATATTCTCCAGGCTTTTCCAACATTTGCTATGCTCCAGCTCCTTGTTCACCCAGGTAATGGAGAGTTGACTCTATGGCTCAGGATAAACTATACTGAAATGCAGCTTAGCACAATCTCCCCAGGTCCTTCACTTCTCAGAGGTTTCCCCAGCAAAACATCTAAGAAAGGAACCAAAGTGATGGACAGAGGACTCAAGGATGCTGGACATGTTGTCATGGAGGATAAACAGAGCAAACAAAGATGTGCATCCTCACACTGGGAACAGGAGCCTGTGCCAAACTTTGCATGCTTTGCTTGCACCAAGTGGCAATTTCTGCAGAGAGGATGCATCTGGTAAGTGCCCTCCTTGGCACTGCCCAAGTCTGGTTAATTGTTCCACTCTGAGTGCCTCCTACTCTTTCCCTATCCCAATCTGTTTTGTCTTGATCCAGTTCAAATGACCACAGCAGTGGGCAGAAGGTCTGATGACATCAGACCACCTCTGACGACTTACCATTTCTGCAAGGCTGACTTCTTGGAGGATAGTGCCTGGGGAAGTCCTGCTGCTTGGAGAGCTTCTCTGTGTGGCAGGCTTTTCTGCAAAAAGGACACAATCAGTCCCCCAGAACTGTGGCAGCCCTGCCCTGAAGCATGCTAGGGTGTCACAGCCTCCCAGGGATGCCACTGACTGGTACCAACCACCTCTTACTGAAGACTTTGAGTCAGTATTTTCTTCTGGCTCAAGCCAGCACTGGATTCAATGTGCCCTCCATTGCACGTGTGGGTAGCAGCAAAGTAACAACATGGTCTTTGTGTGAAGTAGGTGGTGGATCCACATTTGCACATCACTTGTCTTACAGTGAGGTCACTGAAACACTTTTGCTCTCATGCAGAGCAGTGCATTTCTGCTTTGACATGCATTTCTCCCCCAGCAGCTCTTCTGCCCATGGCAGTGTCCATTTGAGGTGCCAACAACTTGGTCTTTGCTCTCCAAACCCTTTCCCAGAGCAGTTTTGCACCATGACTCAGTCACTCTTCCCACCCCCAAGCACCCCAAGGGTGACAGGAGCCAGCAACACCCACCTTCTCCCAGCTCAAGGTCTGCCACATCATGGTGGGCTTCTTCTGCTTCCCTGTGAGCTGCTTTCTCAGTACCAGCATTCCTGCTCACTGGGGACAGTAAAGCCAATGGAGAGCTTGGTGTGGAGCTGCTTTCTCTGGAGGTGACTCCTGTGTTCTTTGCCCTGTCCCTGTTGAAAGGAAATGGACATGAATGATTGAGAAGGGGCAGGAGAAGAAAGGTTTTGGAGCCAGCATACTGGGAGCTCTGAGCCTGATATACAAATATACATATCTAGATACATGTGTATGTGGATATACCAGCTCCTCAGACTCTCCTCCTTCCACTGCAGCTTATCATCAACTCAGCTGCAGTCTGGAACAAGGGGCAAAGCCAGCATGACAGCTCAAGGTCTGATTGCCCCACTTGGCCCTGGGTAATGTTGCAGGAAACCACGACATTGGGTAAGGCAGGACCCAGCTGTGACTATTGCAAAAGCCCTGTGGGAACCTGTATGTCCCCAGCTGGGCTTTCAGCCTGATGCAGGGGTGGATTCAGCATGGGGATGTGGTGACTGTCCTCCAGCATGGAGGGGCTGATGCTCCTGGTGACTACAAGGGAGTGACTAAGTCTTGGACACACACAGCTATGTCACAGACAAAGTCCTGGCTGGACTGCAATGCTGAGACATGGATGTTTGTTTGGAAATCTTCATATCCAGCATCCCAGGGGAGAGCAGAGCAAAGCAGGAACACTGAGCACTTATCAAGCCCAGCCCAAGCTACAGCTCTGGAATTAGTCAGGTCTTGGGAAGCACTGAAGAGTAAAAGCCAGAGTTTCTCTTTAAGCAGATGGTGCTCCTGTGCTCCAAAGAAAACACGTTTCTAAACTAATCCCTCAGCGCTAATTCCTCTGGACTTTAAACCCTTGAGGAATGAGCTGATTTGTATATGTTAGCCAGCCTGGCAGGTTACTCAGCTTTCAGCACAGTGCTCTGCTGGGGTATGAACCTGTTGTGCAGATCTCTTCTCCCTCTTTAACTGCATCACAGTTCCTTTTGTGTCACTCTCCTTCCCCCAAAATACAACCTGTTTCCTGAAGACCCCCTATGGCTGCTGCAGGAGGGGAGCTGGTGCCATGGAAAAACCGTGGATGTCCAGGTTGAGGTCCATGGCCAAGCTGAGCAGTAGTTTGCTTCCAACATGCAGTACCCCTAAAGCTGAATCCTTGGATGCAGGTGAACAGGGGAGTGAGCCAAGGTAAACAAGGATTTGGGTACTTTTAGTTTTGTTTCAGTGTCTCATATATACAGGAATCCACAGGATTTAGATGCTAAGATACCCCTGAGGATGCCACAGTCTGGACATAGCCCTGCTCAGCTGTGGGGATGCCATATCCTTACCAACAACCCAGGAATGTACTTACTCCAGGCTCCGGAGCTTCTTCAGTTCTTCCTTGAGAATTTTGTTCTCTTCCCTCAGGCGACTTGTCTCATTAGCTGCAGGGACAGAGGTTGTGCCATGGGTTCAGGTGCTGCAAGGAGAGAGCTGATGCTCCTCACAGCTTCCTGGGGTATCCAGGGGAGGAGGAGGGAATGGCAGGAAATTTCCTTCCTTCTCTGAAAACATGCAGGGGCTAAGGGATAAAAGTGAGCAACTTTCTGACTCAGGTTTCATCAGGGTTGAGTCTCAGCAGCTCATCCAGCTCAAAGGGAGAGCACAACCCAGACAAGGCAGTGGCCATGACATGGTGGGTCAGACATGGCCCCTGAACACTATGGCCACCTCTGATGAGCAGGTGCTGGGTTGGGGAGAGGACTGGGGGTCTTGGGTGGGAGCAGGCAAAGGCCAGAGGTAGCTGAGAGCACCCAGCAGCTGTGTGCTGCCGTGAAGAGGCAGCAGGTGAGCATGGGCAGGCTCTGGGCAGGGCTTGCTCCTGTTCAAAAGCAGCACTCAGGGAGCAGTGGCATAGCAGGGGAGATAAACCAAGGGCTGTGGCACCTCTCCATCCCTCCTAAATGCCTTATCTCCTTTACCCCTATGACCCTGGGCCAGCCTGATCCCCAGGGAAAAACACCCCACTCCTGAGTAGTGCTGGGAGCTCTGCCAAAGGCTCAGGAGAAGATCCATCACATGTGTTGCTTGATCTCAATTTACTCATGCTGAGCTGCTGCTGTGACTTTCCTGTCTTTGCCAGAGTGTTGCTTCTGCCATGCCAAATGCATCTTTTCTCCAGGCAGCAGAAATGGCCTGACAACTCTCCCTTTTCTGGAGGCGCACAGGGCTGCAACCCTCAGCTCTGCTGCTTTGTGTGAGGGGTTACTTCTGCTTGGGGGGCACATGAGCTGCCATCCACAGTCCTGTTGCTCACTCCCTTCTCCCCATCCCCAAGCCCCTCTCAGGTGCCTGGTCACCATGAGGGTTCCTGTGCAAGTATCTGGGAGGGTCATTGACTGAGCAAAAGCTCAGCTGGTCAAAGCTGAGCTTACAGCAGGCAGTGGTACTTACAGAGGATGAAGATGTGCTGCAGGCTCTGGAAATGAGAAGTCTCGTACTCATTCTGCTTCTTTTTGGCCAGCTCCTGGGTGACCATACATCTGTCACAGAGACCTGCTCGCAGCCTGGAGGGAGGAAAACCCACGGCCAGCAGCTTGTTACCACACAGTTCCCACGGAGGAAATAAACTCCTGCCCTGCCCACAGAGAAGTGTGAACACTCAGCCCATCACCCAGAATTGGTGAGAGGGGTTATCACCCCTACAGCTCAGCACTGGCCCTTCCAGCCCCCCCAGATTCAGTCCCACCACTATCAGCTTAGGAAAGCTCCTCTGCATGTGTTCAGACTCCTCCAGCTCTCCCAGCAGCTGAGTATGAGCAATAAAGAGGTCCATGTGCTACATCCCACTCCTTGAAAGACAGCAAACCCCAAACTCCCCCACTAGGAGGGTGCAGTTGCTATCACCAAGCAGCACCCTATTGAAAAACAAATCCTACCTGTTTTCCAGCACCTTTACATTTTCTTTAAGGACCTTTTGTTGTTCCCTTAACTGGTGATTTTTTGCAAACAGCTCTTCAATTCTCTGAGCATCACTAATTAAAGAAACAGAACACACAAAAAATGGGGTTATTAGATTTCTCTCCAAAATCTGTGCCTTCATCCATAGTGCCCTTTTACCTGTGTGGCAGAAGGGGAAACAAATGTGTTAGAACCCAGATGCTGCCCTGTGACACCTCCCTTGAAGTTAACAGCTTGCTTCCTCACAGTTTGTTACTTCCCAAGAGAATAATGGCATGAGCATCACTTGCCAGTGGGAAGGCAAACTGGAGGTAGGTTGGGATCACACCAAGCCCTGTCCTGACTGTGGCAAAAGTCATCAAAAAGTTTGAATTTGCCAGAGCCAGAAAGGCAAACAGTGCTCTCTAAACCCATCAGTCTTGGAGGAGAACCCAGGAGGTCTGAAAGTTAAGTGATGTAACCACCCCTCCACCCCCTGTCCCACCGTGGTGTGGGTGGAGTGGACTTGGCATTGCTCACCGGCACTTCTCTGTCGTCAGCTCTGTCAGCTTGCTGTGCAGACCTGGAATAATGAACAGAGGCAGAGAGGTGGGTGTTTATTGCCAGTTCCCTGGCACTCAGAAACAAACTGCAGTGCTGGAATTTCAGGAAGGTGCGTGGCTTTGCAGAAATCGATTTACAAATGGTATTTCTGAGAAGCAATAACACACTGTGTGTGTGAAGCACCACCGGAGTTTAAATACAGCTGGAAAAGTTGTACAGAATGTGAGCACATTTTGTTTTCCAAGTATTTAATGCATCTTCATTTATTTCCCACCCCCCAAAAGTCTGGTTTAGTTTTGTTTCTACTTATTTCTTGCTACAGCACACATTTCCCAGGTGGGCAGTATTTTATAGCTCTCAGGGTTGGAAAGCATTTTTGAGAATATTTACAGCTGAACAGGAATGGCTTTAGTTGATGAATCTGCAGACGTTACATCCTGTCAAATACATTTTATGCAAAGTAGATGTAAACATGTGGTTTAAATTGCTCAACAGTTTCCTCTAACTCTCACATGGCTTGAAATTACACAAGTGAAGAATGAATTCATAAGCCAGAATCCTCCAAAAGTGCTGATGTTTTGTTCATAATATTGATACTGGGAATTATTCTAATAGGAAAACAATTGTATTTGGCATTTGGTTGCTTAACCTAATGGGTTTTATTTTAATAATGTATGACCTGAGGGATAATTTATTCCCCAGAGGAATAAACTATCCAACCTGACTCTAATGTGTTCTTTAACAGAGCTTCATCTCCTGCTGCTTCTGTCTTATAGATTATTGTGTCTTTCTGCTTTCCCTTTGATCCTTCAGTATCCAAATATACTCCAATCCTCGTTGCTTGGAGCAGATGCCCAGCAGGTGTGTTTGTCGCCTCTGCAAACCTCCCAATGCACTTCTAGCACAGACCACAGCAGCGGGAGCAGGAAAGGAGCCAAATCCCCCATGGATAACACTTGGAGCAAGTGGGATTCCTGCATGGACTGAGCACTGCCATGGCTTGCTCTCCAGCAGCATTAGGTGCAGGAATGCCCTCTCTCTTCTGCCCCTCATCATCATCCAACTAGTTACTGATTTTCTCAGTAAACCTCATTCTTCACCTGTGAGAGGTACCAAGGTGCCATTGGAGGGTGTGGTCCCCTGAGGGCCAGGCTGTGACCCCACATCCCAATCCATCCCCATGGGTGATGCTTGCTCAGCGCTAATTCCCAAAGCTCCACACCTGCTCCTCCTCCCTTCATGGATCAGGATGGCATTACAAAGAAATGGACCTTGGTCAGTTTTTATAAGACATCTCATGTGTCCTTACCTTGGACCTCTTTCTCATGGATTTCCTTGAGCTTGTTCAGGAACTCGGCAAAGCTCTCCGTGGTCATGTTCAGGACTGAGCTGCACGCCAGGCTGTGTCCTGCACGAGGATGTCCTTTTGTTTCAAATTATTCAGATTTCAGCCTAAAATAGAAAGAAAAAAAATCCAATAGAAGAGATGTGTCATGTGCATGTGGTGTTCTGGGAAGCGTTAGAAACATGACAAAGCCCAAAGCTAGGAAGGGAAATAATTTACTAAACTATGGGATGCATTTTTGTCCACCCTGCCTCAGCTCTGAGCACAGCAAAGAGCGTGTTTTGGAAACTGGGAGAACTGAAAACCTAGCTGGAAAATCAGGCTTTTCATCTACTTGTTAAGCTGTTCAAACTGCATTTCTCTAGGATGAAGTGGGGCAGGGTATCTTCTCAAGGAAAAAGCGGGACTTCAGGACTTGTGTCGGGACCATGTGGGGACTGATGAAGGGAAAAATCACAGCAGTTTTGGTGCTTGAGCCTGAGTGACCCAGCAGGAGATGGGTCTGTGCATCCCTCTTCCCTCTGGCACCACACATTGCTTCTACAGAGGCAGCAAATAGCACTTGGCCACCTCTGCCCAGGCTTCCTGCACAGCCTCACTGGCTGCAGCCTCTCGGAACTCTTCAGAGATACCAAACAGAGAATTTTTCACCCCATTTCACAGAGCAACTGGGAAAGGTGGTGTGCAGAGCCAAGCTCCACAGCAAGCCAGTGTGGGCACAGCACCTGTGGGGTCTTCCAGAACCACCAAAACCATGCTGGGAAAAGGTGGACTTCCACAGCAAGGCATTCAGCATCATCACCGGTGAACTTCTCCCCTGAAAGTCATGCCGGGTTAGTGAGTCATGGCCAGTAATCCTGATCCCAACAAAGCACCTGGACACTCAGCCTTCAACCATGAAGAGATGACCAGGGAGAAAACCTCCCCTCTGTTGTGGAAAGTGAAGAGTGGACTGGAACCTGGGTTTTGCAGCCCCACGGTGGCACAGGGAGGTTTCCACTGAGTTCCAGGACTCTCCCAGCCTGGCTTGCTGCCGGCAGCCTGCCTGTGCCTTTATCTGCATGCAGAGCAGAGGTGTGCCAGATTGCCTGCATATGCAAGATGTGGGCATGCAGGGCTGGAAGAAGAAAGTTTCCCCTAAAGCATCTGATTTTCAAAAGAAATGAGGCACGCGCCAGCAAGCACAAGCAGGGAGCTCGGCTCGCGTGCTCTCAGCATGCTTGGATCGGTGGGGCAGCTGCCTAAACATGAACCGTCCCAGAGTCACTTCATTTGGCATTTCAGCAAATTTGGTACAAATAGAGCAGAGATATCACTCTCTGGGAAAAAATTAAAAATACTCGTTGCTCCCACTTCCCTGGGCATAACCACCTTTCCCAGGGCTGAGTGATCTATCCCAGCAAATTAAAACTACCCAAGCAATGGTGTGGTTTGGCACGGCTCATGCAGCTTGAGATAGGCCACTGTGAAAAGGGATTGGGAACTGATCTCTGCTACTCAGTTCTGAGAACCACAACTGAATAACCAGTCAGAAGAAATAACACCTGGCTCTACTGCAAAACAGAAAAAAACCCAACCCCCTGATACTCATGGGAAGCACTTCCTTGGGTCACTGAGTCCTAAATTTGTCTCTGCCCTGGGCACAGCACCTCCCCAGGGCTGAAGGGAGGTTGTGAGACCCACCAATACTGTCATGGGACTGACACCCCAAGTGCTGGCTAGGAAGGCTCCAAAATGCTCAGGCATTAATTCCCATTGCATTCCCCAGTGCTGTAATCTGGGAAGGGATCACAACTGGGAGCAGAGCCAGAAGTGGCTGCATGAGCTCCCTTCTGTGCTTGCTGGGCTGGATCAGCCCCTGCCCACCTTGCTACTGCCCTTTCCCATAGGCTGGTGTCTCCAAGGGCTGAACCCAGCATTTCAGGACACAGGGCTCCAGCTGGGACATCCTGGGAAGGTGACACCCTGGCTGGGACTGGTGCCAGCCTGTGGTTCAGGGAGTTAGGGCTGGGCTGGGACGTGGCGGGAGGTGGAGGGAGTGGGGGCAGCCCCGGTGCTCTGTGCCAGACCCGGATCCCTGCAGCTGTGACTCAGCACTGCGGGCAGAGCGTGGCACATGAGGATTTGGGGCTGGGGTATGGGCAGCAGCCTTGCCTTCCACGTGCGGCTGCGGTGCCACCAGGGCTGGGGTTCACTCCTGATTTTCTTTTCCTCAGAACCCTCAGGTGGGGGAAGACCTGTGACCTGCTGTGGATCCAGTCAGCAGGGAAACGCTATTGCTGGTTTCGGTGTTTTTGAGATGCCAGCACCCATCCCTGCCTGCAGACGGGACGGCCACTGCAGTGAACCTGGAGAGGACTTTGGGTCTCCGGTCTGTGCACACACACAGAGATCCTCATGAGTGTTGCTCCACATGTATCTGTACACAGTGTTCAGCCTTTTGCTGCAGCAGAGCAACCCCACAGACAGCCCAGGCCCTCTGAGGGGTTCAGCTTTGCTCCCTCCTCACCCCGTGTGGATTGGCCAAGGCGTGAAGCCACAGCCCCCAACTCTTCTGTCCCGCTCCAGAGGATTTATTGAAGGAGATTTATGGATGAAGCCCAGACCACAGAGTCCCTCAGTGTGGAGCTCACTCTCTGAGACAGGGATTTCATTTACAGCCCTGAGCCCTTTCCAGAGCTGTCACTGTGATATACACCCAGTGGTACCGGATGTGGCCCCGTGGAGGGGCTGGGAGCAGCCCTTTGGTGTTCCGGCAGGGCTGGGTGTATTTCAAAGTGACAGGTGCCCTCTGCAAACAGAGCCTCAGTGTCAGGGACTAAAGGCAAACTCCTCATCCAGCCCTTAAATCTAGAGGGTTTGGAAAACCCAAGTCCTGGGGCAGGGCAGTTGTTGACTGTCATGGCTTTGCTCACCTGCTCTCCTCATCTCTTGGTGCTCAGCTCAGGGCAGGACAAGGGGTCCAGATTAGTGCACAGGGTCCCCTGGGATGTCAGCTCTCATGCACGAGTCTGGAGCAGCCCCACGCATTGCCTGGGTATTGATGGCATTACTCCTTGGGGCAGGATGCTCCTGGCTGGGGAAAGGAAAAGCAGCAGGGAGGTTATTTTCTATCCTGTCTGAGGAGGCTTAGGAAGGGATGGGCATAGACAGCCAGCTCTGACAGCACAGCTGTCCCCCATTCCCTGGTCCCCAGGGGCTTCCTGGCCCCTCAGTACCACCCCAGCACTGCCTGCCATGCTCATAGTGAGCCACAGCACACCCCCACCCTCAACACAGTCTCCTTTCAGAAGGATAACACAGCTCATTAGCTAAATGAGCTTAAGTCTTAAAAGGGAAAAAAAAAAAANGACATTCTGACACTGTGGGATCAGTGAAGCTTAATGGATTTACCACCAGATATTTCCCCATCAGCAGTGCTGGAGTTGTTCAGTTCCAGGCTGGATTGATGTAATACACCTTCCATTGGGCGATTGCCGGGCAGAGATGATTTGACCAGCCAAACTTTCTTTCCTGGGCTACCCTACTATGTTCCTGGTCTAATTTTAGAATTTTAAAACAAATTCATACTCAGAAAAACTGCCTGTTCACTCATGGAAAATCTGCAGTGCCAGGAGTATTTCACAGGCCAGCATGGATCTAATGCTCTTTGTTGATGTACTGTGAGCTTGGCACTTAGAAGAGGACTTCTTTGTGTGAGTTGAGGGTTTCTTTTTCTTGCTGGGTATTTATTTGCATGACTTAACATGGCACAGGCTGTCCTAAAATGGACCCCAGTGCCTGCTCTCCACTGCACTGGGTTTCCTGTGGGTGCTCTATAGGGGCTGTCAGATTGCAAAATTACCCTCCAACAGGTGAGACAGGAGGAGCAGCCTTGGCTCTTGCCTCTCCAGGGAGGAGGATTTGGTGTCTTCCTCCACCTCGCACAACCTGAAAATCCTCCCCTAAGCAGGGCAGCTGCTCTGTGCTGCTCTGCCAGCCCAGGGGCCAGTTTGCACCAGGCTTTTGCTGCAGACACCCAGCCCCAGGGTCACCTCTGCTGGGGGTCCCACCCCTGGTGGTGTGGAGCTACAACTGGGCTATGACCTGCCTCAGTGGCCCCTTGGCTTTGCTGGCAACTGGTGCTGGTCACAGTCCCCAAAACAAGTTAAACGGGACCAGCAGCACCAGGGAGATGCTGCCCCTGCTCACGTGTGCACAAACATGTCCCATTGCAGGGAGAGGAAAACAGGAGTGAATCCTCCAAGATAAAGCTCCAGCCTCAAGTCCCAACCTGCACACTGATTTATTTCTACCCCGTAAAGTCTCTGTCGCCATAATACAGTGCAGCCCTGGCAATCACAAACCCAGCACCTCAATTTCTCCCCCACCACCCCAACCCTACAGAGGCAGCTCCTGCTTTTCTAATGCTGTGGCAACCACCAAAGCAATGGGGGTTTCCTTTCACTGCCTCATTTTTGCTTGAGAGTCCCTGTTTTCCTTGGGAACTGAGACATCTCTCCTTTCAAATACAGAGTCTTTGCTGCCTTGGGCTTGCAGGATCACTAAAGCAGGAGCTGCTGGTCCTCTGCAATACCTGAATATAGCCAGGAAAGGGATTTGGGCTTTTATATAGGCTATGAGCAGTATAGAGGGCTCTTCTTGCACTGTACCAATCTGGGAAGGAGGTTTTGTCTTTCCCCCTCCCCAGCTCCTGAGGCTTTGCTGGGGCTTGACACTAGGTATTTGTTCTTCTACCCACTTGAGGAGGAATGACATTTGGACCCAACAGACATGCCATGATGCTCCACAGAGCATGGTGGGCTTTGGACAGATCTGTGGACCAGTTTGTCTGCCTGCACAAGGATTCAGAAGATTAAAAGTAGTCAATTATCTGACTGCATCTCAGGGTAACCACAGCTCCTATAAACATTATTTAATTAACACCTCAAAATGCTCTGGGAAGTGGGTAATGAAGCATTATCACGTTTTTCAGAGTTTTAATTGAGAAGTGGTGAGGCTCAGGGAATAGCTCAAGGCCCCGTCAGGAGCAGAGGCACATGGTCACCATCTTCACCAGCCCAGCCAACACAGTCCCATTGCCTCCCCCAGCCCCAGAGCCCTTGGCTGGGGAAAGCAGGAGGTAAATACCCCAGGAATCTCTGAGAGAGGGTGGTTTGCTTACACCAAACCCCACGGTTTGCTTGTCATCCAGTTACACTGCACATGGCAGCTGGAGGGCATCTTGGTCTCACTGTCTTCTCTTCTGTGGCAGAAGATCCCTACAGCAGCCTGCCTTAGAGCCCTTACTGCTATTTCCACCGCAATAATGCTCCCATAAACTGGCAACCCCTGCTCCTGCTGTACCAGGGGGTGCATGTGCACCTTGAGTCAAACTAATGGTTGTGTAAATGAAAAGAACAGATTTCTTTCCCCTGGATATGGTGCAGGTGAGGAAATCTTTGACTGAATCAGCTTTTCTCTTCAGCACTGTTCAACAAAGGAGTAATGTGCTAGGAAGAGTCAGTCCTGCAGAACCAGCCTGGGTGTTTAGCCCTGCAGCAGCACCGAGGACGGGTCCTCTCTTACCAGCTCAGCCCCACATTGTGCCACCCAACAGATGGGACACCACAGTTGGGGCACTTTTATGGACTGAGGCATCTCTGTTTGTCCCAAATGCCTAGTGACACATTGGTGTTGGGGACACTTTGCTACCCAGACTGGGTTTTGAAACAATACCATGCCTCAGTGACCCGTGTCCTCCACTGCAGCCCTGGGAGGATCTGTGGTCATCTCCCCTGTAAGAGCTCTCAGAACATTCCTCATTTTGGGACTGTCCCAGCAGAAGGGACAAGGAACAGGTGATGGGAACAGTTCAACCCACAGCAACAAAGCCCTGTGCAGGGAAGGAGCATGTGTGGACACAGCTTCTCCCCTGCAGCAATCCCACCCTCAGTTCCTTCCTCCAGGATTGAAAGTAGGGAAGAGGTACAACAGCCCTCAGTAGCATTACACCTTGTGCCTGGGGCTGCTGGGAGTCCCAGTGAGCTCCAGCCTTGCTGAATATTTGCACTGCCTGAAGGAATGTATCTGGACAACCCAGGAGGGCACTGCCAGGATGTCCCATGAGGAACACAACAGGGATGGAGAGAGGGACAGAGAGCCACCTGGCTCAGATTACAGGGGTCACCACAACCCAGCTCCAAGCTGCCACTGAGGGAAAAAAGGAGCAAATTTGTTCTTAGCCTTGGCAACAGACTTGTGGTCAAATCAGGGTGTGATATGGGGTGAGAAGGGAGACCCACAACCTCATTGAAAGTTATTTACTGCTGAGCACACATATATTTTGATGCAGTCCAGTCCTGTCTGAGAAGATGCATGGAAAGTGGATCAGATGCGAAAGGGGGTGATGCTCCCCAGTGCCCAACCTAGGTGAGGAGTGCTGCCAGCCCAGGCTGGGCACCTCTGCCAGCCCACACACTCCCACAGGGCATCCCACAGGGCCACAGCTCTGGCTCTGCTCACACCACAGCTGTCACACATCCTGGATGTTTGCTCAGAGAAGGCTTTGATGGTCCCCGCTCGCTCAGTGCAAACGCAAACAGAGTCCCCAGTACTCACATAAACCCTGACACCCACAAATTGCTCTGACCCTCTACGGCTATTTCCCTCCACCTGAGCTAGAGCTGGATGCCATTTCTCTGTATTTTGGATTCCAGGGGTATCTCATTACCTTTCATGCTCAAGTGGAAAATGCCAGAGGAAAAGTTTTTGTTAAGAGGAGAGAAGAGCCCCGGGGTCTGGGCTGTGCAGTGGCCGCACTGCCCAGATGGGCTCAGCTCTGCTCCCCACCGACCCCGCACCCCTGCAGAGGCAGAGCCACCACTGTGCCCAAACCATCGACTCCCCAGCTGCTAGAGAAATCCAAATTTCCTCCTCGAGCTCCGAGAGGACAGAGCAGCAAGCAAACCTGTGACAGGACAGCCTCTGCTCATCAGCTGGGAGCTGGACCTGGCTCCGTCTGCCAGTACCAAGTTACAGCTCTCCTGGTGCTCTGCTGTGCTAATTTTGGGCAATTCTCTGTGTGTGGCTCATGCCAGCTCCCTTCCCAGCTACGTAACACTGCCCAGGATGCCAGGGAGCAGATAAAAATCAGTGCAAGCACAATACTCACATTGGGGGACCGTGTCTGTGTCTTTTCCTCGACTCCTCCAACTCAGTTAGGTCGTGATCAGGAGACGGTCATCTGGGACACAGGAGACAGGAGTGAGCAGTGTGGGTGAACTTGCACAGACAATAAGCCATAATTTTTTCTTTGCAGTCTGACTGGCTCTACTGGTTTGCGTTTCTTTGCCCCAGCAGCAGAAAGGAGGCTCAGCTTAACTAAAGTTGCCCAGCAGGTTCTGCTATAATACAAAAAGCAGCAAGACCAGTATGGTGAGAACCCAGATAGAGATTTGATTGTTTTCCCATAATTACAGCTCAACTTGTGCTGTTGGTTGAAGTCAATCACATTAGCAAACAGACCCTTTTAAATAATTCATCCACCATTAAGATGGGATTTTTTTTATGTAACTTGACATTTTCCGAGAGGAAGAGAAAAAGAAAAATAAAATGTGACAGCAGCAGTGTCCAACTAGAGTGGCACAGACCAGAGCACACAACAGCCCCCAACCCAAGCACTTGGCAGAGGGGAAGAGATGTGCCCAAACTGATACAAATGGCTCTTTGCAAGTGCAGGATGAAATCCTGGTCCTGGACTGTCTTTTGGGGGCATTTTGCAATGGCTGGGGATGCTTTGGGGACCAGTGAGGAAAGGCTGGGTGCTGATCCTGGCCAGCAGCCCTGGCTTAGCCCAGGTTGCCTCCCAGCTCCAGCTGCTGACACAAGCAGCTTCCACCCAGAACTGTGGGCTGGTAGAGCTGAAGGCAAAATGGACACTTCCTGAGCCTTTGAAGTGCAACTACTTCAGCACCTCCTGGGGAAAATGCTGGCACGGATTTCCCTGCCCAGGCTGGGCAGGGACAACCCTCCCCCGCATTGGTGCAGAAAGCAGCAGCACCCAGGGGCTGTGAAAGCGAAGGATGCACTTGCTCCCCATCAGCACGGCACTGATAAAAAGCAAGAAGTTATTGCCTACGTATCTGGGACCCAGACTGCACATCCTGCTTGGCTGAAAGTTGCCTGGTGAGCACAGGGCCTGCCGTGCTGGCACAGCCACCTCCAAGAGTGGCTCCATGCTCGGGAGGGACGCGTCCCTGTTGCTTAACAGGACACGTAAGATGGGGAGGGTGGTTTCCCTGTGATATTTCCAGGGCCAGTGGATAGGGTGAGCTCCTCTGGAAGGGGATTTGGAGCACTGAGGCTGAGCTTCTCTTCCTCTAAGTCATCCTGCACTGCACATCCCCAGAGCTCGGTGCCCAACCAACAGCTGGTGTAAAATCCCATCCACCCACCAGCAGCGTTTCCACCATGCTGCCTGACACCCCAGCTCCTGCTGTGGCTCCCCAGTCCGCCCAGTGGAGCACTGAGCATCCTTGGCAGTGTTTCCCTGGAGCAACCACATAACCCGTGTACAGCTCTGCTGCCAAACGGTGGCTTCGAGCTTTGGTCCCTGCGCTCGGACAGGTTGGAGCGGCTGGGGCTCCCAGGAATGCAGCTGCACACCCATGCTATGGAAATGGGTGGCAGGTAAACAAGCAGCTGCTCGGGAAGCCGTGGTCCTGGGCAGACCTGTAGGGACTGTTTAGTGATTGCTCTACATGCATGAAATTCCTGACTCATTCCTCTGCAAGAGGGACAGAGTGCAGGGCTAAGGAGGGGGTGCTTTCCATCCAAGGCTTATCATGAGCCACTTGGAATGGGCAGAGGGAAGCTCTTGGCCTCTGTATTCCCTTTCTCTTTGGGCTTTTTGTTTTACTGATGGATACAACAATTAGAGATTGATTGCTTGATATGGTCTGGTACCTCAGGCTGATATTTGTGATGGTGGAGTTAAGGGCAGCCACATGGAAGAAAGGCCCTTGCTCAGACCAGCCCGGCAACATCATGGGAGGGGCAGTGGGGTAACAGGGAGATGTGGAGCTTGGGAAAATCACCTGCAGCAGCCAGACCTCCAAGCAGTGATGGTGGGACACATGGCATGAGCGAGGGGGGCACCAACACCATCCCATGCTTGCCTCTTACCTGAATTATCTGCTGCATCTCCCACAGGGCATTGGGAGGGAAAACACCAAAAGGTTGGATTAATAGTAGTGGCTGCCTGGGGGAGTGAGGTGGCTCGAGGCAGGAGCAGCTAGCTGGAAGTGTTGTGCTGGTGCAGGAGGAAGAATGGACATCTCTAGGAAGCATCTCCATGTAACTCCCACCTTGTCTCACAGGTGTCTACTGGTGATCACACAGACTGCACACAGGAACCAAAGATTGTTCTGCCCCCAGGCTGAAAAGCCAGAAGATCTGGACAGTGCCTCAGTTTCTTTATAACTGGGAAGTTAAATAAAAATTAAAAAGTAATTTCAAGCCCTTTTTCCAGAAGAAAAAAAAGAAAGAAACACAAATGCACTGATGCAATGGGGAGGTATTTGATCAAGGCTGAGACAACAAGTGGCTGCAACTAGAAAGTCAGTGAGATGACACAGCACCTTTCCTGTGCAAAACAGGAAGGATCTTCAATAGGTTTCAACCTAGTTGTTGGATGAAATGGACATGACCAGAATCACAGAAGGATTTCCCCATTTCATGAAAGAAAGGACATTATTTGCTCCCACTGAATGGGCCACCACAGGGGACTAAAGACACCCGGCGGAGATGCTCCCCATGAGCTGGGCTGCAGTACCTGAGCATGGAGCAGTGCAGAGCTGGAAATCACATGCAGGTTCACTCAAGGGCCCAGGCAACAAAGTGATTTCACGGTGACATGGCCAGAACCGGAGACCAGCATTCTACAACATCACTGGAACAGGGGCTAACACCCTCCTGCTGGGCTAAAATGGGCTCCTGGGCCATGAGTGTGGGCGGAGCCTCCAGGTGAGGATGTTTAGGGCTGTTAAAGCCCATCAGGGTGCTGACAAAAACATCCCTGCATCAATAGCAGTAACTCACAGGCATAAGAGATCAGGCAAACAGGTTCTCTGGGCAACATGTGCCAGGGCCTCACCACTCTCATAGTGAAAAATTTCTTCCTAATATCTAATCTAACCCTGCTCTCTGTCAGTTTGAAGCCATTCCCCCTTGTCCTGTCACTCATCACATATCAGCCTGAGGGCACTTCAGAGCCTGATCCTCTTGAGCTTTTCATCAAACCCCATCAGAGCAAACCCACCAACTGATACTCAGAGTTCTTGCCACAAGAACAAGCAGATGGGAGCAGCATCACTGGGCTCATTTTGGCAGGACGCTGCTTTGCAGCAGACACCCAGAAACAAAGGCAAAATATAATGGGGAAGTAGATCAATGTTGCCAGGTGGGTGCTGCGATGAGAGAATGAAATATTCCCTGGATGAGCCGCCCCATCCTGACAGCACTGCCGAGCTGTGGCAGGGCAGCACACAGAGCACACTGAGAAGGCAGCACGCACATAGCAGGCAGCTTCCACCAGAGGCTGCTCTCTGGCTTTGAAACACTTCCATTGCCTGCATCTGCCTGCACAGGACACAGCCCCGGGACATTGCCTGGGTCAGGATTTGGGAGCCCACAAACCTGGAGGGGTCCCCTTACACCGGGAAGTGCTGCTTGCTGGACCTGACGGGTGGAGCATCATCACCTGCAGGACAAGGGCAAGGAGGTTGCTGGTTGCTTTTCTCACCCTGAAAGGATGGAAGGGCTCTGTAAAAGTGGGATAAGGAGTGGCTAAGCAAAACCAGTCGTATGATGCTATAAACATTTAAATAAAATAAGAAAGGCATCCTGCCTTTTTGCACTGTGGTGGCACCACTTCACTCTGGGTTTGTGTGAGGTGGCACAGGGTGCAGGTGAGAGGGAGCTGCTTTAACCCCAGACGAAACCCTCAGATCTCCAACATTTTCATGGAGAAACCTACCTTAAATTTACATTACTAAAAGGTAGAATAACAGATCAGCTGGGAGAAGGGCAGCCAGAGCAAGTGCTCTCTCTCGACTCGAAGGAGAAGCAGATGAAGTCCTTTCCACTCTGGCTTGGTTTTCCTTCACCTTCTTGAACCTGCACCATCTGGGCTGCAAACGCTCTGGATGTGCAGCTCTTGCCTTCCAAGGTGCTGGAAACGTGCAGGAGAGTACAAAGACATCAGAAAAGTGGGTGACAGCTGTTCTCAATGAAGTGCAAAAAGATGATGGGAAGGTAGCTGTCAATGTCAGGCTTTGGCACAACTTGTCTAGTCAGGAAACACATTGTAAGTTTTTGTGATCCCACCTAAATTCACCTGTTCCTATTGCTGTTGCTCACATTTTCCCAATAGCCCAAAGTCTGAATATTTTATACTCCAAAACACCAGTCTGGCTCTCTGGATGACATGGCTTGCAGAGCTCAGGGTGCCTGGCTCCGTGCTCAGGGTGCTGAGGAGTGGCTGGGCTGTGCCAGAAGTTATCCCTCTCTTTCTCAGCAAATCAGCCTGTTGAAATGAACATTTCTTAAGCTTTACAAAAATGTCCTCTTATTGCCTCATCCATCTTCATGCCAGCCCTCAGTCAGCAGCAGCTCAGCTCAGGCTGGGGAAACACAAACAGGCTGCACTGCTGGGGTTCTCCCCCCCTCTCCCACCTCTGCCTTCCCCTCCTTCTGCAAGGAGATTAGTGCAATTAGGTTTTGGGGTTTTTTTTAACCATTTCCTCACTAACATGAAAACACATAGGCAGTGTTCACAGCCAACTCCCACTGCCCAGGGATGGAGGATAGCCAGGCAGCCCCTCTTCCAACTTGTGTTCCTATCCAAGCTGTACCAGGATGCTGATCTTGCCGAAAATTATTTTTTTTTTCCTAGGGGAAAAGGGATTCAGGTCCATTTTCAAGCGGTTTCCACTCGGCTAAGCCAAGGAAGACCCTGCTGTCCTCTAACATGTTTTGGCTCTTTTTTAAGCAATCATGACCCATAGTTTGAGAAACTCTGCACTTAACAGTCCTTCCTATCTCTTACTGCTCCATCTCTGCTCTCACTCCTACAACATCCATTTTCTTTTGTCCCTCCCTCCTCCCCTGGCCAAAAAGAAATAAAAAATTAAGTGTGAATTTCAGAGCAAAAGATGCCTTCAATGTTTTTTTACACAGACACGGAGAAGTGAAGGAAAAACCCTGCCCATAAATTATAGTCCCATGAAAATGGCTCCAATTGCACAGTTTGGCAAATTACAGAAGATGCAAATGTCAATCAAAGAAACTCTGGCAGTAAATATTTTTCACAACTGCTTCGTTAGCAAAGCTTTTCATTGGAAAGGCTCCTGCTCTCGAGAGTTGGGGAAGGTTGACAGCTCTTAGGCTTTAAATGTTTTACCCATAACACACAACTATGTCATTTATTCCTCTGTAATTAATTAATCAATAATATCTCAGTTTTAAAGACAAGAAAACTTATTTTGAACCTTATTTCTGGCCCAAATCCTTGGAAAGAAAGATGCTTCATGACTCTCCTTGGCTCTCCTTGATGTGTTATCTCCAATGTGGCAGCACCTGAATACCCAGCATACAAGCCCTGAACGTGCCAAAGTTGTTTTTTTTCTCTGTTTCCATCCCTTATTTCCCATGATGGAAAACCAGCAGCAAATAAAAGCCACAAAAAAACCACCACAATAAAAGCCACAAAGAGGTGGCTTGCCTGAGTCCAGTTGAAATGGAAAAAGTGAATGTCAAACCAGCTGTGGAGCATCCAGTGCCACTAATCCATCACTGGTTTCTCATCAGTCTCTGATTATATAGGAATTTTTTAGGAAAAAAACATAGAAAACCTAATTCTTTGGTTCGCAGTGGTGGCTGGTCAACTTTTAGGCGATAAACAGTAGCTGTCCACCAAGTTAGGCTGCAAAACCCCTCACTGCTCTCAGATGCCTCCGTGGTGTGACACTCAGAGTGTGAGTATGCAGTTGTGTAGTGCAACAGCTCGAGGTGTGCCAGCCCAGGATTTATGTCTCTTCCTCCTGAGCACAAATAAAGACAACATCATCCAATAAGGACCTCTGCAAAATCTGCCTCCAAGTGTGAAAACTCCTTGGGGAACAGTGGTGGATTTTGGCCAAAATCTCCCATGCTGTGCCAAGGGCTGTGCCCAGTTCACAACCCTCCAGATGTGGTTTTTGCAGGGTCCCTTTGCCCATCTTGCCCCCTTGCCCTGGTGTGGGATGGTATAGAGCAAGCATGCCTGGCACACAAGGGTGGCTGGGGGATGGCTCCTGCAAAGCCTCCCTCTCCCCCACATCTGTGCAGAGGACTCCAAGCACACCCACCCCAGCCAAACCGCTGCAGCCACACTGCCAGATCCTCCCTGGAGCCCAGTCCAGCGTGCAATTCCTTTTGGGAAGTATCTTAGCACGTTCCTCCCCATCACTCCTTAAAAGCAGCACCCCTCCATGCTCTTTGCAGAAATGAACATGCACATAAAACCTGGAGGTGAAGGGTTTCACTGCCTGCCCCCACACTGGTCCTGCTGCTCCCAGCTCCGTGATTTATGCCTTGATTTGCGAATGCCTCTTCCTGACAGGTGATCACATGGGCCCTCGCCTGCACATTATTTTTGCATTTGCTTTTGCTTCCCTTCCCTCCACACTCCCCACCCTCGAAACGGTTTTCATTTTTATTAAAGCAATTTATTTTTGCGGTTGCCAAAGGCTTATCAGGTTCAGCATACGTTCAGACAAGTTGTGCCTGGTGATTTTGAAGGTGGGGGGGTTATGTTTGGGGGGAAGAAAATGAATGAAAGCAACTCCATAAAGGCAGTTGAACAGGGCTGGAGCAAGCATGGCCAGGCTCCAGCACCAAGATTTCAGCTCCAGTCAAGGGTGGAGGTCAGGAGCAAGACAGCCTACATGGAGCTGGGGAGGACCAGAAAAGGGGCAGAGGGTATGGGAGAGATAATTCCACACCCTTGAGCTATTTGCCATATGGCCACTGCCAATCTGGAGTGTAGAGAGGCGTCTCTCCTCCCTCAAAGGTATGTTAACGAGTATCCTGTTAAGAAACTCCTTGGAAACTTCAAGAGAAGACAAATCCTCTTGGTTGATAAATTAATTTTCTCCCTTTGCTTGACCCGTCAGTCTGTGCTGCCAGCAACGTTCCCATTAGCCTCGGTGGAGTTTGCCAACATTTGCTGAGATCCAAGACCCATAGAAATCCACTGGAGCCTTTCCACGGATGTCAAGGAGCTTTGGGTCAAGTCTTCTGCCTGCGGGATGAGGCTTGGGGTATGCGCGTTGGCTGCCTGTGCGGAGCCTGCCGGTGAGTGATGAGCTGTTGAACAATGTCTTCATCTCTGGGCAGGGCTGGGAGGAGGGATGGGGATGCTAACTGGAACCAGCCTGGAATGAAGTCATTTGTTTCGCCACACTGCTTCCCTTCTCCTGAAGGTTCCCAGGGAGGGAAGTGAAACTCACAGGCAGCAAAAACCCAGGGCTCTTCTTTCATTGTGTTGAAGCTTCACAGACCTGGAAGAGTTGCTCAGGTTCTGAGGGTGTCACCCACCTCCAAGGGTCACACTGATCTCACCACAACAGACCTCCCACCCCTGCTTTCCTGCAAACAATGTGGCTCTGCTGGGAAAGGGCTGTGGCAGATGCCAGTGGCTGCCAGAGGCTGCCCTGTCTCTGGCCCTGGCCCTGGCCCTGGCCAAAGACAGTGAAATATCTCCAAACTGGCAGTTTCCGAGCACTCCTTATGAGGCAGCTAAACATGGGTTTTATCAGCATACGAGAGCTTGCAAAGATAACACTTCAGAGAAAACACGTTTTAAATACACCTTTAAAAGCTTTAAAATGTAATTCCATAAATGTTTGTGTTACTTGGGCAAGAGATAAAGCCAAGTGGTGTTACTGAATTGTAGTGGGGCTCAATACCTGCAAACTTCCCTCGTGTCTCTATCAGATGAATGGTTCACTTATTAATCTGTATCTGGGTGTAGTAGAGCCCTTTCCTTTCTCAATAATCTTCCTCCCCCATCTCTGTGTGCCTGCCACTTTGCTGCTCTGGCGGGACTTGGGTGTGGGTATAAATCCCAACAGGAGCGTGGTGGCTGTGCAGGCTCTGGTTCCATGCAGAAACTCTGTCCCCACAGCTTCACCCCACTCCTGAAGATTAACAAGGTTGTAGAGAAATAAGTAAAGGCAATTTTTCTTAATTTGTGATGCTGATCCCACTGTTTTGGAAGTGGTTTATCCCTTTTTTCTCTGCTCTTGGTGAATCAGGACTGTGCTATCTCCCTGTCCCAAAGGATGGACTGTAGCTGCCATAATTAGATATTTAGGTAGATTTAGATTAAATACTTAGGAATAAATTCTTCATTGTGAGCATGGTGAGACACTGGAACAGATTGCCCAGAGAAACTGAGGACGCCCCGTCCCTTGAAATGTTCAAGGCCAGGTTGGATGGGGCTTGGAGCAACCTGGGATAGTGGAAGGTGTCCCTGCCCCAGGCAGGGGGTGGAACGAGATGAGCTTTAAGGTCCTTCCAACCCAAGCCAGTCTGTGATTCTATGATATTTCAGCATTATAAAAATTCCAGGAGAGATTTCTAACATCCAAGGACTGCGGAGCTGTGGGATATAAATATCCCATTTTCAGTTTTTTTGTTTGCATTAAAGAAATAAAGAAAATCCAAAAGGCAGGACTGAAGCAGCTTGTGCGAAATCCTGAATTTATATCCTTCACAACACTGCGGTTGAACAAAAATGACTCACACTAACACACATCCAGAGAGACTTTGCCTTGCCTGGGGCAGGAGGGAAGGAAATCCCTGGAATCTCTGATTTTCCATAAGAGAGCTCTGCTCTGCTGTCGCTGCGGGCAGCTGGTGACATTAGCATGGGTACATGGGGTTGTGAATCTGGGAGGGGAGAGACTAATACAGTTTTCCAACTAATTTCCCTGCAGCTTGTTTGGTCCCTGTGATGCTTACTGGGGAAGACGGTGCAGTGTTCATCGGGCCAAGGCAGCACAGCACAGCAAAGCATCTCACCAACACCTTTGAAAATGTTGAGCTTGTGAGCATCAACCCCTAAAAGCTATTTTAGGAAGTGAGTCTGTCCATGCTGGCACACGTGCAGCCCTCCAGCTGTCTGGGCTGGCAGCAGGATTTGGCCATTAGTGGAAGATTTTGTGCCTATTCACCTAATCCATCCTTGACTTGGGCTCAGCAGCTTCCCTGAAGCTCAGTATGGAGGGATATCTGCCAGGGGTCTCCAGTGAGCAGTGGTAAATATGAGCCTGGTAAAGGGACTTATTTCTGAGAGGCTGCACAGCCTTTTTTCCTATGTGAAGAGTGGAGATGAAGCTCAAAGTTTTCCAGCAGAGCTTGCAGCCCTCACCCATAGGCAGGTCCCTGGCAGCACTAATAATCCAGGAGGAGAAATCAGTGGTGGTGCAAATACAGAACAAATTGATCCAAACGCTTTCCTGATGGGCAAAAAATTCCTGGCATATCACTCAGTGCACTCAGTCTTAAATAGTTAACATTATTCTTAAGGAGTTCTCTTCTTTAAACCCCCAAGTGCACCTTGGTCTGTGTCTAACCTGTGCAGACCACTTTTCTATTCTCTTCTTTCTCCCAAAACAAAACCCTCGGAATTTCTATGGATGTTAGAAAGCAAGAGTTTGAACATTTGGTTTTGATCCAAAATCACTTCACTTACTCTAAGCCAAAGGAAAAGCATTTGCAATTTTTTTTTTGCACTACATAGTGCAGAAAGATGTCTAGAGAAAGGGAAGGTGAGGGGTCTGCCACATCATGGGATCTTGTCTTGTTGGAACCACCACCAGTACCCAACAACCCCAGCAAAGACCACCAGTTTTCTCCATTAGCCCCACATTGTCTGAAGGGAGCCTCGAGGATGATGTGGTTTGCAGGGAGTGCTGCTCTACCCTGCAGAAAGTGTCTCTGGAAGCCCCGTGGCCGAGGGATGGCAGCTGGAGCCACCCACCTGGAGGGCTGCAGATAGAAATCAGGAGTCAACACAGATGAAGGATGGCAGAGGGAGAAATCCTGTGTTTTCTCTCAAGGAGATGTTTTCTCTTCTTTATCTAGTGCACAAGCTATCTGGGCTGTGTGTATGTTTAGCTGTCAGTGCCTGGGACACTTAACATATTCCCTTCTGCTCAGCATCCCAGGGCAATCCCAGAAAAGGCAATGGCTGCAGCAGCACCTTCAGCAGCTCCCATTCTTCTCCAAAAGTCCCTTTTGAAGCCCAATTCTGCTCTTGCCTAAGGTCTGTTCTTGCTTCTGGTGCTCAGGATGAGTCCCCAGCTTGTGGGGCTGACAGGTCAGTGCCACAGCTTGGTAAACTCAAGTCATTAATGGTAAATAAAGGCTTAATCATTTGTGTAATCTTTCTTAATTACTGAAGAAAAGCAACTAGTCTGAGCCCACCCAGAGGCTCTGGTATCACACTCTTCTCCTGATGGTGATTGATGATGGGTCCCCAAAATTCAAATTGATAGGAGCATGTTGAGTTAATGCTGATGGGCAGGAAAAGGCACCCTGGAAGGTACATATCAACCTGGGTCTTTGCCTTCAGCCCAGAGCTCCTCAGCCAATGGCTGGGAGTAGTTTCCACTGGGGCAGTCCTTCATGCTCATGAGAAGGAAAATTAAATTACCACATTAAAATACTCCCCTATTATGTTTGCTCCTCTTCTTTCAAGATACCCAGTTTTATTGCAAAGAAGCAGCTTTTTCATTCATTTTACCTGACTGTCACATGCTTTTCTTTCTGCAAAACCTCGTATGCCCCAGGTTTTCAGATCTCTGTGCCCATTGAGTTCTCAGTGGAAACGAGGGACAGATTTGTTTAGCTGTGTGACATCTTTGCAGCATGAATTGCCTCATGTTTTACAGTGCTGACTTGCTGTGCATGCACGCTAGCACTGATAATTTTTTGGCTAACAGTGGTATTAAATCATCAAATAAAAACTAATGAAGGAGAGAGCCAGAAGATGTGATGATGATGAGAGGGAGGAATTCAGAGTAGCAGAGAGGGCCAGCCTTCATGCATCCATGACTGCTGAATTTATGTGTGTGTTAATTAACATTTTGATTCATTAAGCATGGCTCATTGTGGGGGTTCACTGATGAGAAGGCAATTTAAAAGCTGGTGCCAAGCAGAAGGAAGTTTCTCCATCTCCCATTCTCCTTTTGTTGTGCTGGTGTAGGATATAAGTGGCTCTTAATCTTAAATGGAAATTAAAAGGGGTGTAAATGGCCATGTTTGAGGGGGCAAAGCCAGAGCAGAGTCACTTGCCCTGGCAGCCCATCCATTGGGCACAGGAATGCACTAACAAGGCTCCTGCCCACCTCAAATTTTCTAAGACATTGCAATGGTTAAGAGAGGTTGATGAAATTTGGCATCTGTATTCCTCAGCCTTCGATTATATATGTAGAAAACACTGTACATCTCCTTCTGGACAGCATTACATGGCATAAAGTGGTTATAGGGAGAAGGATGGCCACATTACTCATGAACAGCCAAGTGCTGAATCATCTGGGTCGCCTTATGAGATGTCATCAATATTTGTCATATGTATTTTACAGAAAGAATATTTCCAGGATGTTTTAGAAAACATTAATACCATTTATATGAATTGCTTCTTTTATCCCTTTGCATAAAAAGCCTGGTGTACTTTTTTTTACATGAATTCTGGCCACCTGAGACTGTAAAGAGAGAAGAGTTACAGCTCAAATATCTCAGAAATCTCTAAAACGCACCTGCAATAGCTTCTTCATCCATCACTGTGCTGTTATTTTGAGCTTCAACACCCTGGGACATCCCAAGGCTCCAAGGGAACATTGCGAGTCCTCTCTGCACACCCTCCTAGAAATTAATAACTACAGTTAAGAAGATGGACCAGCTTCTCATAGGCGGAAATCAGCTCAGCACCAGTCCAAGCCACCCAGCCTTGCTATTGTACAGCAGCAGAAACCCTGAGATCTAGACAAGGAAACACTGATCCAAGAGGGAAATTAATGATTCTTCTTGAGGCACTTAAGTATCTTCTCTGTCTCAGAGTAGAAATTCCAGGGACTAATAAACATAGAAAATAACTGCATTAATTCTAACTGAACATTAAGAAATGAGAGGGTCAAAATCAGAGGTTGGTACTTATTGTGTCCAATCTCTTCTGCCAGTGCCTGGCGCCCAGCTTTTTTATTTATAATGCTTTTTCTTCAGAAAAAAAACCAACAAAGTTGCTCTGCTGCCTCACTGTACTTTTAAGAAGTGCATTTGGCCTCATGAGAATGCATCAAAATTTTGATGCTTAGCAGAAAATAAAAATATTTGCACTCAGTTCATTTATAGAGCTGCACATAAAATCCTCCCCCTCAGGGCATATCCAAGGAAAAGCCTAGAAATAAAATATAAATTCTAAACAGCAGTAAAATTTTTATCGCTTTGGGGGTTATGAGTGTTCAGCTTTTATTACTACAAAAATCAATTTACTGATCTTGGGTTTACTGCAAAATCACAGAAGTGAAAACCTGAATTCATTTGGTGTCTGTGGCTTTGCTGCTTCTTCTTTCCAGTTCCTGGGGAGAGACGTGTCCCATATGGGCCCCTCTCTGCTTCCTCCCCACCATGGCTTCTCTCCCAACAACAGCCAAGCCACCTTCCCTGCTCAGCTGCCTACCTGAGTCCCTCTCACTGGACCTCTCCAAGGAGACCAAGAGTCCAACCTGAATAAACAAACTCTGAAAAATAAAAAGGAAATGGCCCATTTCCTCCATCAGGGGTTTTGGTTGTCTTATGAGCTGAAGTTTGGGATGGGGATGCAGGATATGGCTGAGAAAAGGGGCTGCTAAAACCCTCATGTGAACTTCACTGTAGTGGAACTGGATTATTTGCTGAAAAGTGTGAATCTGCACATTCAGAATAATATTAGAATATTGCATCAGTCAGTCCAATAGTCAAAACAGTAATAAAGAAAGGAAAAATAGGTGTATAGAAGTCACTTCACTGTGTTTGGGTATCATTCAGTGCAAACCAATTCACTAACAGGTCCCATGTAGCCTCTCCTCTACTTTAATTTCTGAGAGTTTGAAGGGTAAAATCAATGCATGTTTTAACAGAGCTAGTGGAAAGCAGCGCAAGGAATTTGGCCAAAGAGCTGCAGGCTTGCTGTCCCTCAGCGGTGGCCCAGAAGGGACTGCCATGATGGTAAAACCTTGCAAATCTTCCACAGTCCAACATATTCACTTCCCAGATTCCCAGCTCTCAGTCAATGCAAATATTTCATGTGAAGACAATTTCAGTCCTGCCGATAATTTTTGGGGGGAGGAAAGGTACAGAAAACCATATTTCTCTTAAAATTAAAAAAAAAGAAAAAAAGAGAAAAAAAGAGTAAAAATATTGAAAGAGAGTTGGCCAGCTCTACAAATAGTCAAAACAAACATTTTGGGAGTGATGAGGAGGATGAAAGCCACCGAACCGAGCGAGTCAGCAAATAGCTGGGGATAAGAGCAAATTCCTGGAAGGAGAGGCGCTGCTTGGGAGAGCGTGTTTGGGGTGGCATGGTGAAACTCCTACCTGATATTAATAGGTCTGGCCTGCTCTCCTTGCTGAAACACGATCAGAGAGACATGAAAAGAAGGTGTGCAAGAGGGAAGGGCTGCAAAGGTGCGGTGCAGCCCCTGTGCAGGGTCCCTGCAGCCCACCATCACAGGGTTGGGGCCAGCACTGCTGACCACCCCAGGGTTTGCCCCAAAGGGAAACTCCTCTTTGGGTATGGGAGACCTGGAAACCAGCACATACATTTCCTCTTTCCCCCCCAAATGAGTGAGATGCCCAGATTTTGATGTGTGTGTGTTTATGTCTGTCTGAGGTGGACAGTCAGCACCCTTTGCACCCTCCTTGGCTCCACATTTAGTGGGAGGGCTTGTATAAATGAGGTTCTTTTGGAGTGAGTGTCAGCCTCTCCCTGCAGAGAGCCAGCTTTACTTGTCAGGACCATGGATTGATTTGGGAGAGATGGACAGGGCATGGTAAAGAGCTGTGGCTCCATGCACAATCTCTAGCCTCACCACTGTTCCCTCAAGCCCTGATAAGAACCATAATAACACCAAGCTGACGCTATTGTTTCCCATACAACTATTGCAGAAGTTCTATCAGACCGACCTCATTTCCTACAAGATCAGGAGGAGCAGCTCACATTAAATATGGGAAATGACTGCCACCTCCAGCCCTCCGCCTGCTACTGGAGCCAGCAGCTCCCAGCACTCCTTTGGTGACTCCAGGAACCTGGAAACTTGTTTTACTGCTTGCTTGTACTGAAGATATAAACAGTGGGGCTCGAGAGCAGAAACACGAGATGGCAATTAGCCCAGAGCTATTAGCTGTGCCTGAATATCATGTACTCCAAGTTTTCTTGATCCACTGGAATTTATATGACTGTTAATGGGCACTGTAAATTGCTGTCAGCATGGATAACTCAGTCCATGCTTTTTCAGAGAGATGGAGGGATGGGGGTAGTGGAGAAGAAGAGGGGAAGGTGCCCTGAGATGGACATGAGGAGCTGTACAACAGGCACTGCTGTCTACTGGTATATAACAGATAATAAAAATACGGTTTAATTTAGAATGTAAGGATATGGTGTCAAAATAAAATGTCTCAAGGACAAGTAGGGAACATAAAAAAGTCATAGCCCATGCTGTGAGCATCAGCTGCACATCATAAAGATACATTAATGGTATATTTCTTTAAAAGAAATTTTCATACTTTGGAGTTTTATGAGAAATAAGATTTTAAAATATCAAAAGTGGAAATTTTATGATTGGAGAGGGAAAATGTTCAGATGAAGGTGACAGGAACAGAAGTAAAACACTGGTACCTTTGGTGGTGCTGGCAGTGACTGAGGGCAGCAACCCTGCTGTGCTGAGCCTGGCATATTAACCCTTCCCTCCACCCATTCTGCAACCATGGAATCAGTGGCATTTTTATTAAATGGGAACAGGATCAGATCCCAGAGGTCAGAAATACAGGCACAAAGTAATGTCAGATTGTAAAACAAGAGGCAAGCAAAGCTACTTAAACCAGATCCACTTGTGTGCCAGTGGTCAAATATAAAATCAATGAAAGAAATGAGATTTTGAAGTAAAATTCAAATGTTAGAGATAAAATTGGTTAATATGGCTGTGGATCATTCCTTTTTGATTCTGGACTTGGAGAAATATCCTAGGAAAAGCTCACAGCATTGGAGCATCTCTACTTCCTGGGTTCATCTGGGCTCAGGAACAATAGAGAGACCCATGAGTTTATTTTTCTCAGGGGAAAAAAACCCATTTTTAACCCAATGACTAAAATATCCCTTCCTATTGTTCCACTTCTCTGTCAGCAACTGGGAAGAATAACCTGGCATTTCCTTCCCCTGTCCCACTGTTAAATCTATAGGTTTCAAGGGAAAACTCACAAAAATGGGGCATTTCTAAAGTTTGGTCTCCCATGCGCAACCATTGATGGCAAACAGCTGTTTTTGGCTACTGCTTGTAGGAATGATTCTACTAAATATATATCACTGCATCCAGGGATCCTGAACAAAATCAGGATATTGGGATGCTCCTGAGCAAGCTTGCAATCATTTGCTCATTTAATACATGTCTTTAGATAGCTAGACTGAAAGAGAGTAGGTTTAGATTAGATATTAGGAAGAAATTCTTCACTGTAAGGGTGGTGAGACACTGGCATAGGTTGTCTAATTTCCAGTTGTCCTGGAAGTGTTCAAGACCATGTTGGATGGGACTTTGAGGAACCTGGTCTAGTGAAAGGTGTCCATGCCTGTGGCAGAGGGTGGAATGAGATGATCTTTACAGTCCCTTTCAAGCCTAACCACTCCAGGATTCTATGGCACTAAACTGCACCTCTTCGGATTCCTTAAAGGTGAAGAGAAATTGGTGCAAAAGAGATCAGAAGGGTCTGAAAAAGGATAAGCATTTCTTGCCGAGATTGCATTTGGTGTCTCACATTTGGAGGATGTTGCCTGCCCTGCTCCAGCCAAACACACGTAAAGGACCATGCAAAGAGAGTTTGGCTGCATGGTCAGCTGCCACCACACCCCCAGCCTGGAAATGGCAAGTGTAGAGGAAGAAGGACCAAAATTCCAATCAAACCTGTTAGTAAGACATATTTATCCCAATTAGAAGGCCAAATTTGCAGTATCTTGGACACCATAAATATTAATGCAGAGCATATTATGCTTGTGTAGTGTGACTGTTTGTGATGCACGAATACTAATGCCCTACATCTGAAACATCTCTCAGGGCACTAGTGTCCATCAGCAAACATAGCGATTCCCTCCTTCCTGGGATTTAAAACTTGGGGTCAACCCAGTTTTGCAAAATTTGCAGTTATGAGCATTGCACTACTCAACTTTTCAGGAAGAACAGCCTTAAAACAAACCAAAAACCTGTTTTCCTGGTCTCCTGATGCCACAAGGACCATGAGGATTCTCCATGAGGTTAAGGTGGCATCACTCTTCCCCATGGTACATAAAATGTGCCTACTGTTGTTGGCTGCTCAGAGCTCTGTGTGGTCCATTATATTTTATGCCGGTTTCCTAAACATTCACAGTTAAATAAACTATGATAACACTTCATAAACATTTTTCTAACATGCGGAATGTTTGACATGAATTTCAGCTATTTTAAAACTAATAAACAATTGTCAATCGGATGTTGGAGACTAAGCAGAAGCCACAACTGTTCTTAAGGAACATCAAAGGCATAATAAATATCTGATTTTTTTTTAAACGAGGCTTTTGTACTTTTGCATATGAGCCTCTGTCACAGTGTGGGGGAGGAGTGCTGGGACTGTGTGTTATTGACTGCTGTGCTTTGGGTTTCGAGCAAAAAATAGGAGGGGTCTCACTTCTTGGGACCAGCCTGCACTTCAGGAATCTCCCAGTGTTTGGAAAAAAAAAGCCCAACAAGCTGAACAGATGTCAGGCTCCTGCTGTGCCCGCTGCAGATGCACTGTTTTCTCCCAGGTGAAAGGCACCTTGCAGAGTCTCACTCGTTCTGCCATCCCTGGCACAAACCCAGGCTTCCTGGGGTGGGGGAGCTGCTTTAGGACATGGGTCATGCAATGAGTCTGGTCTGACTCACAGGGATGTGGTGGTGGCCCAAATGGAGCAAACTCCTTCCTGCACCAGCTCCCCCAAACCAGCGCCTGCAGGAGTGGGGTAGGCAGCCAACGGCACTGTGATGGCCACAAACCCCCTCCTCAAAGGGCATGTCTGAAGGGTTTTGCATTTCTGAAATGTCAGAGAGCACAGCAGGTCTCTCAGCATTCAGGACAGTGCTATTGGGATGGGAGGACAGGATCAGGGCCCCATAGCCACCCTGAGTAGTTGCAGCTCCTCCCCAGTGCAGGACCAGCCCTTTGATCGTGCCCTGATGGGTGGGAAGAGGAGACAGCTCAGAAAAATATTTGTCAAGAGAAATACAATGTCAGTGGAATATTTTTTTTTTTTTTTAGGGGGGGTGCCCTGGGTTGGGAAAAAAAAAAAAAAAAAAAAAAAAAAGAGAGAGAGAAGAAAAAGCTGATTTAGAATAACAGCTCATTTAGCAAGAGATAATCTGTCTCCTTTAATCTATTGTTCGCAACATCCCAACTGGTTAAAGGTTTCCCGGCCTGACAACAAGAGCTTGTGAGCTTCGAAGAGGAAACTACCACAGCCTAATATTTATCTCTGGGCACATACATCAGGAAGGAGTCACCCACGGGAGCAGAGCTATCAGGCCTGTGCTCATCTCTCCTGTGCCACGAGGGGTGTGTGATTCCAGACGAGATGAAAGTTGTTCCTCTGGGATGACGAATGGTGGCCGGGGTGGGGGGAGGACTGCTGGGATAATTGTACAGCTTTACAAAATTAGACAGTTTTGGAACTGAATCTGAGGGAAAGTTATACAGTCTCAGGACCAGATGCACTAAAATCTCCGGTTTCTGTCATGACACAAGACAGAAGCACCGGAGAAGTCCTTTAAAGGCACTCGTAAGGCTCATGAGGGTTTGGGATGCTCTTGCCAAGCTGCTGTGGAGCTGGCAATCCCCAGTACTGGGCTGTCCCTGTGCCCTGAACAGCTCTCTCTCCCTGGAGCCCCTCTGCCTTTACAAACCCTCCATTCAATAAAACCCCAGAGGTCTACAAGATGAGAAACCAGGAGGGCATGAAGCTGTCAGGCAGGTCTCCCACCCTTCCCCAGCACTCTGTGGGCTCCCAGGTGTGATGCCCAGGGTAACCACGCAGGGACCTCCCACAGCCTCTACCAGCTGGATGCTGCTCTGCTCTATTTGGAAAACCCCTCTCTCAATTCATACCTCGGCCCCGTGCCACACATTGCAGGTGCCCTGGGCTGCTGCTCAGGGCTTTGCTTTAGTCCCTTCTGTTCTGGGATGTCACTTCTTGCCGACACAGTTCTGCCTTTCCCATCCTTGTGACTGCCATCCCCCCACTCCGGAGCCACAGGAAGGTTTTTGTTGCCCCACTTCACCCCTCCTGCCCCAGCTGGCTGGGACAGGGCCGGCACCCAGCTTTTCCCACCGGCAGGAAAAGGCTGGTGAGCCCCACTGGAGCCAGTCTGGCTGCTTTTGGCCGAGCTGGGCGCTGGGGCAGATAAGTAAACACTTGCAGCTCTGACATAAATTACTTTAGTCCTTGACAGCAGGACACTGACCAGGGTCGCCTGATAAGGGAGGGAAAGCCTTGCATGTCTCTCAGTCCCACTCAGATATTTCACAATAAATGTCACTGGGAAAGAATAGACACTTCTGTACCCATTAGGCAGCTGCATGTTCCTGTCACCTTGAGAAGAAGGGACGCATTGTCAGAGCTGTCGGAGCAGGCAGGAACCAGCTGTTAATCTGCTCTGACATCCTTTTTCACAGAGCAAGTGTGAACGGGGCGTTGCAAAAACCCAGTGGAAGGGTGATTAAAAATAGGCCATCCATGAACATCTATAGGGTCTGTCACCCTGCTGCTGGTGGGCAGCGTTGACCAGAGGACTAGGATGGAGGCACCATCTCCTCCCTGTTTCAGTTCCATCGCTCTCTGCAGTCACCTCCTGCCCATGCCTCAGTTTCCACTCAGCAGGGATCACATTGTCCAAGGGCAGGCCATTTCCTTTTCCTTTTCCTTCAGATGGTGGGATGAGTGTTTCAGACCAGAGCTGGTTGCTTGAGCCCAGGTGAGTTGCAAAGTTGATAGTCAAAAGCTGAGGTGGATGGACCAACACTGCTTCATCTGGATGGGTCCTGACAGATGTAACTGTGATAACTGAGGATTCCACCAGCTCCATCTGGACATGCTGCTCCTGCGCTGGACACAGAAACCTGCTTGTGTGTGCAGCATCAGTGTGCAGCTCCCTCCACCACTCTGGCTGAGGGGGTCCTGCTCTTGTAGACCCTTTTGCATGGCAACTCTCATTACAGGAGCTGCCCACACCGATGCAACAGATGTGGATACAGAGATGCTGGTAACAGATATTCAGGGAGTCAAATGTACCTGATGGATGGCTCTAAACTGAAGCTCCTGGTGTGTCCACCTGGGAATCACTGCGGCTTTGTTGTGGGCAGGCAGGCAGGCAGCCCAGAGTGTGGGGAAGGAGCAGTGTGCCTGCTCCTCCATAGGTTCTCTAGAGAAACTGGGATGTGGAGCTGAAGATATATTACTCATTTTAGACTCTGGCTTCAAATTATTTCCAAAGTCAGAGATTCCTGCCTCCACCCTCCCTCCTTTCTTAGTAACATTATTGACCAACGTACAGATTTCTATAGTGGAAGTGAGTTTGGGTAAGATCAGCTCAGGCCCATTCCTGGGCTTGTAGGTTGCTGCTTTCAGAGAGACTTCACTACTCCAGCTCTGTGTGAATCACCTGCACACACTCTGCCAGATCCTTTTGTCTATTCTTGGATCACTGTGTCCTGCAGATCTTCAGGGCTTTGCTATTAAGTTCTTTACCTACAAGTCCCTTTTATTACTTCAGATACTAGGAAGTCTTGTGTGGAAACCATCTGCTTAGTGTCTAAATCATTTAGGATACTCATTAAAGGGATGTTTCCCCTGTTGTCTCAGGTGTGATTTTTGGAGGAGGATGATGGTCACTGTGACTGCAGACTGCCACATCACACCAGGGTCCCACCATGGCACAGGCTGTGGCCCTCAAGCCTCACACATCCCTGGGGACCTGGCCTTGGCTCCTGTCTGGGTACAACAGTTCTGGTCAATGCCATGAGATGAAAGCTCCCTCTCAATCCCGTGTTCAATATTTGATTGTGCTTCACTGCTTAGTCTTTTAATGTGGTTTTGATGTGGTTCTGCTTATTTTTACAGGTTTCCCAATCTTCCCCCTCCCCAGATTGTTTATGTTTTTGGAAAGCCTTCTGTTTAGTGCCTGTAATACCCCTGACGTCCTTTTGCTGCAATGGTCTTCCCTTACCCGCTCCTCTGTTGAGACTTAACTGGGATTTGTTTCAATACTAATCTCTCAAACTGTTTATTAAACTACCTCCTGATTTATCTGTGAAAGATTTTTCTTGAAGTTATAAAATTTCAATCAAAATTCCTCTGGGCATTTCTCATTCCCCTCTTACAATCACTAAATCCTATTTGTTCTCAGTGTGACCCCCTTGGCTCCCAGCCCAGGCTTGGCGGTGCAGCAGAGAGCAGGAATACACACCACTAGAGAGTGGCTCCAATTGCCTCTCTGCCCCAGCAACCTCCAGACAAGAAGACTTCTTGAGCTGCTCTGCTGAAACCATTTCTTCCCTTTCCACCTTCAGCTGCTAGCAAAGCTACCCTCTTAGCAAGGTTGAGTTTTCCTTGTTGTTTCATCCCCTCGCACCTAGTTCCAAGCCCATAACATGCTAAATAATTCCTCTTCCACCTTGGTGTTTACATTCTTCAGATACTTTCCGCTGCTTTTCATGTCCCGACTCATTTGGCCCTTTCCTAGAGTATACCCGGCTCCTTTCATCTTCACCCAGTGGAGCAGCCTCCCATCCCTTGCTCCCTCCACCCTGCCCAGGTCAGCAGCACCAGCACCAGCACCAGCCAGGCTGCTTTCTCCCCCCAAAAAGACTTATCCACCCCTACCAGACTTTCTAGGATGAGGCTGGCCCAAAGGGTGAGCTCATTCCCTGTGCCTGGATCCCTGTTATCTATCGGTTTTCCAAGCTGTCTTGGTTCTTTTGGAGTAAATCAGGTGTAGATTGGACCAGATAGCATTTTTCACCTGCTTTTCACTCCACAAAGAATATAACTGATCAAAATTCTGATTTGAGAGGCAGCCCATGAATGCACATGGCAAAGCTTCATCCTCCCAGACTTGACTGTTTTATTCTATTTCCCACACCACCACTGAAGCTTTTCCTAGTGTCCAGGGCACCTTTCAGACAGAGATGAGGACAGAAAAAAAGTATCTGGAAAAGGTAGTATTTGGTGTTCAGCCCTTCAAACAGCTTTTGGGATCTATTTAAAAGAGGTGAGAATAGCCAATAATGTCACATCAGGGGTTCAAATCCTTCCAAGGGTTTTACCCTTAATGTCATTTGATTATATATTTACTAGAGCAAAGGAATGACAAGCCAGTAATTGGAATAATACAGCTATGCAGAGAAGAAAACCCCACATTATTATTTTAATACACACTACTTCCCCCAAACAGCTCCTGACCAAAGTTTGCCAAACTAAACAGTCCACCTACTACATGCAGGGCACTTCAAAGAGAAAATTAAAAGAGACAAAACCGATATGAGGGGATGAGGAGTCCCGGCGTCCTTATCAGGATCGCTTTCAGTTGATGTTCCCATGTTTTAGTGGGGGAAAAAAAAAAAGCAACAACAACAAAAAAGAGCGTGAGCCTGTGCGGCTGATAGAGGATTTTCCTCTGGCTAGACACAGAGTCTTTAAAAAAGTTGCGGCAGAGTGTGGGATCATTAAACACCTTCAGATTCCTTCCCCACTGCCAATCACGGCATCAGCAACCGCCCTCTCCATGGCGTCTGCTGATCCCACTTTGAAAACCTCCCCATTTATCACCGCTGGGAGAGATCCTGCTGAGACCGCTGGAGCCTGCTGCTTGTCAACAGGGCACCTTATCTTCTCCAAACATTTACTTAACCCTTTGTCGGGCAGGCCGGGAACAATGGGAGCCCGGCAGCGGCCCCGCACCGGGAATCCCAGTTCCAGCCCTGCCTCCGGCAGGCGCTGCCCGTCTCTGCCTGGTCACAGGCACTGGCGTGGGCTGAGCAAAGGAGGATGTTGGAGACCATCACAGTACCAGCCTCCACCTCAGTGGAAAAGGTCACTTACCACATGGGAGAGCAGAGAATTATTTTTGAAGTGTTTTCTACCAGGGACAGATAAAGGTGCTTTTCTGGCTTCAAGTAGGGATTGAAATACACCATCAGAAATTCAGACAGTCCCCCAGAATCAGCTACATCAGCCCAGAGTTGGTGCAAATCTGCTTAAAGGAATGGCACAACCTTCAGAAGGTGTAGTTCTTGCTGTGTACTGCTCCAAAGACAATACAGTTGTACTCTAAACTCATTGTAAGTAAAGATTCCAGATGTGTCTTCATTTAACAAGGTTTTCTCATAAAAGCTGACTTTTTTTTTCTTTTTTGAGAACTTTCCAATGATACAGTAAATGAATCAGGCTTACAGGTTCCCAGTGGAGGTGGATCTGACACTTGCAACAGGAAAATGAGATCTCAGCTCTTGACCTTCAGTGTAACAGAAGAGAAAGCCACAGGCCAGATGTGCACCCACTCCTGCTGTGCCAGCACTTACAGAGTCAAACAGCATCAGTGAAGTACCCTCTGCCAGGAACGATGCCCATGGGGCCACAGATGAGAAATTTTGGCATTTTGGCATGAAGGACCTTAAGGCTACACATCCTCACTTCATAACAAGCCTTTAGCAGCCCTGCAGCAGCTGATGGCAAATACAGAGGCACTGGCCCAGCAACACAGAAGGATAAAAATCCATAAGGAACCAAAGAACATCAAGATGAGATCTCACAGCTCGGTTCTCCCAGTTGTGAACAACCTGCAGCCAACTAGCTCAGGCTGAGGACAGTAACAAATGGCTGAGTATTTGAAGCTGAGTTTTAAGTCTTTGTATTGTCGTTGTACTGCTTTGTGCTGTTATCTGTGACAAGAGCCGGGAGTTCACATCGTTATCTGGGAATAAAGACTCACAGATCATGACAGCGTTTGACAATATGACAGCCCTGGGAAATCTGGAACATAGGAGGCAACAAACAGCCCTTCCAGCAGAGCAATGGTGGCAGACTGATGCTCCCTCCTCAATCCCAATCCAGATTACTAGATTCTTTGAAGTGTTTTAATTAGCTATCCTTCATGTACTTTGAATGAGGTTGGTGTATGCTTATGTGCTTCCTAGTACTTCAGCAAGCAACACCATCCAGGTGGTCTCCCTGAACCATTTGGAAGGAACATGGGAAGGATAAGTAAGAACCTTATGCTTCTGAGTCATATATATGTTCTATTCACAGTGTCATTAAGTTCCATGCTTATTTAAGCACATATTCACAGCCCTGGCAACAGTTTCCTGTGTTCTCAACTAATGCGTCACCCAATGAAGCTTCGGACCCTTTATAGGGAGAGGGGTTTTTTTATTCCTCAGCAATGAGTATTTATATTGAGTGTTAGTGCTGGAAGTGTCTCATGCTGTATTTTTGGAATGCTTGGCAGGCTGGGGTGGCCTTGTGGACACCACACTATTGTTACTGAGCTGCAGGAGGACCTTCAGTAAAGGAAGGGACTCCTTCAAACACAGTTTAGATGCATCTGTGAAAGCTGAGTTCTCTGAGCCTGTGGGAACAAGTGACGTTATTGATCATTCCAGAAGAGAAGTGAGCTTAACAATATCTAAAGGCCATCCCTCTAGGACAGGGAATCTTGACTGGTCAGTAAGAAATGGGCAACACAGGCACGGTGTGCACAGGTCTTCACGACTTGGGAGTGCACAAGCAGAGAGCTCTGGTCACATTCTGAAGAGCACTAGCATTTACTCTTCAAACCTTGCTGACAGCAGAGCCATGAGCCAAGTTAGTCTCTGCCCTGAATTTAGAGTGCTTAAATAGTACTTAGACTAGTCTAAATTTCACTGTACTCAATGAAAATTCTGCAGTGGGAGTTAGATTGGACAATACGCACTGAACTTTTTCTAGTGAGAACTAAGTCCCTCTACATAACGACGAGCTCTATTCCAAGCTATTCAGCTACTCAGAGAGCTACATGTTGGTCTTTGATCTGCAGGAAAATTTGGTGGTACTTTCGTGTTACTTTCCATCTTTTTTTGGATAGTGAAAGTGCCAACTTGCTTCAACAGATAACTCATTTTTTTCTAGGACCTCTGTCTGAGAACTGGTGTTTCTTCGGTGCCTCTCCATTTCCACCCCCATATGCTTGTTCTGCAATTTCAGATGAAGAACACACAAGCTTGGTAGTGCTAAAAAGGAGACAAGATTCCCTTGTCCTAAGTCATGGTGTTTAAGGGATATTGTGATATGGAGAGAAGCATATAGAAGTAGGTTAAAGAAATGGTGTTATGTTTATAGTGATGTCTGAGAAGCAACCACCCACCTTCATTCACTTGCTAAAATAAACCCAAGAAAAAAACAAACCAGAAGAAATCCAGGATGTAAGTGGCTCAGATAGCTTTGGATCTAGAGGGGCTTTTGATGGGGAAGGAAAGCAGACTTCGGATGTAGCTTGTACATTTATCCTAACAAGAGCCATAGGAATGCAACATATATTTAGCCAACATGCCTTGAACTATAGAAGACACTGCTGTGTAACTCATCACTCCCATTCCCACACGTTTTTATTGAGAAAGGTTCCCTGAAATTGCCAGACATCTGATGTATTCCACTGCAAGTGAAGACAGTGCTTCTGGCACAGAGACACAACCTTCTGCTTTTGCAGAGCGTTTCTGGACTGACTGGTGAAGTGGCTGTCACACTGCAATGGCGTGCTGTCCCCGAACTGAGTGACATTCCTGTACCCTTGGCAGCAGAAGTCATGTTTCTCTGTGGTGGAAGCATTTGGAGGAAAGCCCTGCGTGCTTTGGCAATGCCAACTGGGCACCTGGCAAAGATCACTCAACACCGCCTGCCCTCGCTCCATCCCACGTTGTCTGCACTGTGATAATGGGAGCCTACATGCCTGCTTCTCCTAATCCCAACCAGGACAAGCGGAATGACATCAATCTTAAGGGAAGAGAAACACATCACTGTCCAGATGTATGAGTTACAGTGTCTCCTCTCTGACTTAGGACAGACCACAGTTCTACCTCATTGATACACAAGTCTCAGTATGAACAGGGGCAATCAGACAAAGGCAACAGAACTGCCATTATACATTGAGTTATCACACAGTGATCCCATAGGTGCTACTAAAACTTTAACAGAAGCAGTTAAAGCATGTTTTTCTACACCCCACTAGTGATGGACAGAGATTTAGCACTTACATTGGGCTGCCAGCACACCCAGACCTTTGGTCTGTTCAGGTGGTATCCTCTACTGTTCAGGTGACATGATTCAGTCACACTCCCAAACTCTAAGTAATACTGTTAGAGGTAAAGAAACCCCTTTAGGTTCATTATAAATACTCACAGGACTTTTGGAGTGCTCACATCAGACGCACAGGTCTACTCTGAGCATTCCTGCCTTTCCTAGACGTGGTTCTGAAGGAGCAAGAACCTTCCTGAACAGAAATCAAAACATTACTGATGATGTGATGACTGAATGGTCATTGATGCTATAGCATAGGATGCCTCCACAGGTACACTCTGAATCCTTCAGGGGAAATATGCTTTAGAAAGAGTGAACTGGTCTGAAAAATGCCTCCTGTATTCCTCTTCTAGGCACTGAACTGAGTTTCTTTTCTTCCCAACCAGAGCTACTTTGGCTTAGTTTAACAGAGAAGGATGACTATCAGGAGGAAAAAAAACCAGTATTGCTTTGTTCTGCAGCTTGCATAAGTCAAATCTCATCTTCAGGCTTTCATTTCAGAATAGACATATCTGCATCAAGCCCACCAAGTCGAGAACTGGTTTTTGAGTTCCCCTTTTTCAGACTCCTCTTTCCCCAACCCTGCCTGGAGCAGTAACTCGCTCTGGTGATAGCAATGTCAGGTAATGAGTTGGCTGCTGTGTAAGGATCACAAGGCTGACAGCAGCTCACTGGGTGTGAGGCATGAAAAGAGGTGGAAAAAAGGCATTAAGCCACCATGGGACTTTGCCAACTGGTAATTAACTGGCTGTATGGACCAGGAGACCAGCTGCAGAAAGTTACTACCTGCAAGTGCTAACTTTGTCACTGTCTGAAAGCTTGCCACTAACATGGCTGCGAGAGCACAACCAGTGGGAGACCTACTATTATGTTCTACTCACAAAAAACCTCCCACATTATTAATTTAAGTTAGAGAAAATGGTTACAAAGCAACAGAAATCAACATGAAATACATGCACAACTATCATCAAGATCCACAGGAAGGATTGGAATAGGAATAATTGCTCAAAAATGCTCAGCTGTTATCACAGCAAACCCCTTTTTTAGCTCCTAAACCAGTCAGGGCCCCCTCCATCATCCTAGTAATCCCATGTGCAGATAAATAGCTACCTGTGCAGCTGAACAGGTGGGCTACCAAACCTGAGCCCATGTGGCATGTTCTCATCACCAGTTTGGGAACAGGAACAGGGAGGGAAAAGAGATTCCAAGCTTCTCCAATGATGAATGAAGTACCTCTGGCAGAAGCCAAGGTTGCTTCAGACCCTGAAGCTGCATTCTTGAGACAGCACACAATTTAACACACATGGCGTCTGCAGGGGCCTCAAATGCTGCACACCAGGGGAGCAGCAAGTACTCACATGGTCTAAATGCTACATCATTGAGAGTGGGTTCTGCTTACCTGAGCCCATGTGGGGCCAGTAATGCCTTCATCTTCCCTTTGCACCAACACCCAAGCACCCAAATAAACTCCCTTATACAGCCTGGACCCTCCAGCCAGGGCTGGGGGACATCCTGCTCACTCTTAAAGAAGTGCTGTCCAGATCCAGCCCATCCTCATTAAAACAGGTTTTGTGAGGTGGGGATGGTCACAAAGGAAAGCTTTTGGCACTGCCTGAAGGATATACTACAGCTGGGGGTGGGTGTGGTAATGCCCACCTCTCATTTGGGTCACATAACATTGATGGAGCTTCCTCTGCTCCACATAGGGAAGCAGAGAATTAATATTTTATTCATAATTAATGATTTTTTGTTCATTGCCACTTCTGTGAAATTACTCCAATCTACAGAGAATTTAGCTGGAGTGGTAAAAAATTATTTGAAGCTCCTACACTTTCATTGATTTAACATTTTTCCAAATAAGCTTTCCAGTCCTTACTTACATTGTTCCTCTACCTGTCATGGTCTTCTCGTAGGCATAATTTTCTTATCTATTACTCCAATCCCAAAATGGTAGGGAGTGCTACATGGAAAAAAAAAATAATGGGAAATAGGCCCAGCAAATGGAGTTAAGGAGAGATAGGAAGGAGCCAGGGTCTGTCAGCTCCCTGGGGCCCTGCAGGATGCCTGGGAATGACAGAGAGCATTTCCCTCAGATGAGGCCAAACACATTTCTTGATAAACTAATTAAGCAAATGTGTTGAAACCATGTGAGTGTGACTGGGTGCTTACTCCTCTGTGTGCTGGCTGGGGTTGCTCCTGGGGCAGGAGGCAGCCCTGTAGGGAATAAAACATTCTTACAGGGAGATAAGATCAAATAAAGTGCAATCTGGGAGTGGGTCATGACCACTGTACCCACTGTCACTGCTCAGCAGGGGATCTGCATGCTTGAGGGAAGCTCAGTGGGTGCCCATCTCTGGGGCCATCGTCCCACTGTGTGGAGCAAGGGTCACTTTATGGGGTTTCTCTGGTATAAAATGGGGTGCTGAGGTGGACTGTGGCTTGTCACTGTCCCCATTAGCTGGGATAGCCCATAGGAGATCAGCCCCAGGGCAATGCTCCCAACCCATGACAGACATGACATTTTGTGGTTGAGGCTGTCAGCCTGGATAGTCAAGCACTGGCACCAGAAGTGCTGAGAGATGTGTTACAGGGACCTTTGGGCAACAGCTCTAGGTAAAACCAGCTGCAGGTATTGTTTAGCTACAGTACTGGTGCTGCTGGAGTTGCTGGTGAGAATGAAGGGGAAGGAGGTGGTATCCTGGAAAGTAGGGTAGCCCAGTGCATCCATCACCTGCTCTCTCAGGTGAGCTGGGAGGCAGCTGTTCTGGTGCATCTTGAGATCATTTCTGTGTCCATCACTTCAGTGCAATGCTGACAGCCTTCCTCACATGTGCTCTGAACCCTGGCTATGGGATGTTTGTAGATCTTCTCCTCTTTCTTTGTTCACACAAGAAGCATCCCTGAGTTCAGCTTGATGTCCCTAATGTTCCTTGCCTTTGTGTTTTTTCTGCAGCCAAAAATAGTGAGTAGGAGAGCAGTGCCAAGGCTACAGAGACAGTGGCAGCTCTCTGCCTGTGCTGGGGACTCCCTTCCTCCACCCGCCCAGGGCCAGGCCATCAGCAGCATCAAAATGAAATATTCCCATCCTACATGCCTCCTCTCGGGATGAAAGATTACATCCTATCCTTCCTTCTCCTCCCTCTCAGTCCTCTACTGCCTTCCAAATATGACGTTGGGCCACGTGTATCCTGAGCAGCATTTGCTCAGACATGACAACCTGGACTTGACCCCTGAGGTTCTGGCTCCACTGAGTCTTCCTGGCCATTTCGGGCAGCAGGAACCTCTGTCAGTGCTGGTGATGGATGGGTTCAGTGGGAGAGAGGCCTACAGACAAAAAGTCTCACAAACACAGTGACAGGCAAAAGTAAAATAGACCCTGAGCAGCAGCAGCTTGTTGTGAGCAGAGTTTATGGTTCACAGCTGCGAAGAGCCACCCCTCCTTGGGGACACTTGGTTGTCACCGTCCTTTCTGCAGACTATGGTGTAGATGGAAAGCTTTTTCTCTTGCCTAGGCATATGTTGGCTTTCCCACCCTTCAGCTTACCCACCAACAGCTGGAAATAAAACAAACTGCAGCAAATGTTTCTGTAGTGGTCATGAAGCAGAGGTATGGCCTTGCCAGGTGGAAGGACTGCCATCACAGACACAACACCTACATGAGGACACATGTCTGTTTATTCACAACTGAGCTCTCAGGAGTGGAGATGGTCCATGGGTATCTCCAACCAAATGTTGTGACCAGCCTGTCTTGACCAGCAGATGACTTTATTATGTTGTGCAGGGTCAAGAGAACTTCTGGGTGGGACCCATCTCCTCAGGCCTGTGACACTTGCAAGATGTCACTGAATTCAAGGTGATCTGTCAACCCTGCCCAGCACCCACCACTCTCAGCTGCCAGCACCCTGTGTTGGGGTGAGAATCCCTGGTAAGAGGCAGCCTGAAGACTGATCTTGGAGACATCAGTCCCTTGATTCTGCTGCAGTGTTGGGACAGCCAGTGCAGCCAGAAGAGGAAATGAGGGCAGAGGAGAGAGGATCTGACCTTGTGTTTCTGCCTCCTTTTCCAGATTAAGCCATTTCCTTAGAAGAGACACACACCCTGCAGTCCAAATATTAGCTGAGTTTCCATTTCAGGCAATGCCATCATCAGCAAACTCAATCCCAGCATACGTCTGTACCACTCTCCACTTCACGACATTTTAACATTGAACCTCTATTCAGTTTTAAGACAAGTCTTTCATTTTTGTACCCAGTGCAGACAGCAAGGTCATTTGAAGCACCAGTGACCTGACAACTGGACTGGGGGAACATCAAATTGTAGGGACAAGTCACAGCAACCCTTTGCTGCTGCCCCAGCTCCACGTGCCTGGACAGGAGCAGGGCAATGCTGCTGCTGGGGACAGCTGAATTTATGACCCTCCTTATTCCACAACCAAAGCACCAGCAGGAGCCACGCTGTACAAAACCATTTCCTTCAACCACTGGTTCAAGGCTGAAGACTAATCCTTTGGGAATATCGACTGCGACCAAGGAATAAGGGTTGCTGTCTGACAGTGACTGCATGTGCTCCAAACCCTTGCCCTTATTGCCCATGTCCCTTATTCACCTGGTGCTTTATGATGGGTTTTATTAACATACACGAAATTTAATTTCCGGTTATTAACCCAGAAAAAGGTATTGCCGTTTTCAGAATTACATTGCTTACAATTAGTGTTGCCCTTTGGTTTATGGTATGTTGTTTTTCTTGAAAACCTTTGAACCAGGCAGTGCACCAGCTGAAGGGCATTCTGGGGCTGTTAAGAAAGATTAACTCTTTTGAGTAAATACATGTTCTGATTCATTTGTAGGATTGTACCATCACAAAGGAAGGGACTTTCAAGAAATGCAGATTTCTCTTTGCTTTCCCTTCATTTTTCTGCATATGTATATATATTTACGTTTTCCAGTTCCCATTTTCCAAACTTGTGATGTCCTTCTTTCCATTGTCACAGCAGGATAGCCAGGAGAAAGTAAGAGTTGCCTTCAGAAGCTGAACATTCAGCAGCTGCCCTTCTTCTGCTAGAGAAGGGCTTAGGGCTGGTTTTGTCACATCACCCTGTAATATATAGAGAAGAGAAGACTTGGGACACCAAAAGGGGTTATTGTCACCTAGGAACAGTGATATACAAATTTATCTAATGTCTTGCCCATTCTTAGCTCTCACTGCTTATCTTTTCCCATGCAACCATAAAATTTTATGCTTCGGAATCAGCTTTAGTGTTTCTGCTTGTTGGGTATCATTTAGTCACCTCCTTACCTTCAGACTATCAAATACAAAGACAGAAGTGTTCTCAATTTATAAATTTTCACTCTGGATTTCAGCTTACGTTTGTTATTACATTGCACTTCTATCGTGCTGCCAAAGGCTGTAGTCTCCCATGCCCGTTTATTTTGTTCTTTCATTGGACTTTCCCCAGCCAAAATATTTAAAAGAGAGGGAAAAAAGAAATTTTGCCTTAGGAAATTTAGCTTTCATTCCTGACTTTCAGCCAAACTCTTCTCTAGACTTCTTGCAGCTCCCCCAGGAGACACATGGCTTTCAGTGTGGGCTCTTGTGCTGCACCTCTGCAAGGTGAGGTGATGGGATTTTGTCCAAGAAGAATAGTAATACAAAAGACTTAATTTTTCCTTTAATAATGCTGTTTGCATGATCAACACCTGAATTTTCTACTTATTTAAATGTGGCACACAACCTGTCCTGTTGTTCTGCACATAATAAGTGTATAGCTCTTATTTTCCAGTCAGATCACTTGAGGAGGAGACTATTGATGTTTCTGATTAGTTGATGGGACTTTTCCTCTTAGGGCATTATGCCAGTCAAAGAGGCTGTATAAGGTGATCCCAACACTAAAAACTGTGGCTCTCAAAACTATGACAGTTATTTACTAGCTCTTTACTAGCCAGGCTATGACTAGATGCTAAGCAATAAACCAGAGCTGGTGTTATCTGAGTTACCCACCAGTTTTCATCTAAACTCTCAGGATTTCTCCTGGACCCACTTTTTTTCCCCTTCCTGTAGGGCATGAGGTGTAATTTTACACTCTTTAGGTTCTTCCTGCCTTGGTGCTGAGCTCCCTATGCCCATGTTATCCCATGGACACATGACTCTCCAACCTGGATCTCCAGGGCAGAAAATGGCAATCCCAGCCTTATCCCCACACTCCAGGGAGACATCTCAGCTCTGAAAATCTACTACTGAGTTAATTTAAAGCAAAAAAGTGTTAATTGGACTAATTTGTGAACAGGTTTGATGCTTGGGAAGACAACATCCACATGGGCTTCATTGCAACTCAGAAGCATCTTGCCTCTTTGCAGATGCAAATCTAAGACAAGATCTATGTGCTGAATAACCACGGGTCAATCTATTCCTTGGCCACGCTCATTCCTTATGGAAGTGGGTGCTTCATTCTTTACCAGTTTTAACAGTCTTGTTTAATCAGCTCTCCTGGACTAGAACTTCTCCTGAAATCTGGTCTATGAAGCAACAGGCCCCAGATCCTGAGTGGGAAATACATGGCAGTTCCTTGTTTGCAGCGTGGCTGTATATCTGCCAGGACACACAGTGAGCGGAATGACTCCAACCTTGGTCAGTCTGTAGACATTTATTGTGAAAAGAAGCTGGGGAACAATCAAAGTAATTGCTCTGGGCTGATGTACGTGTTTCTAACGAGTCTCACTGCAGAGAGACTTATTCAGTGGGTCTGTGTTATTTACACAGGACAGCACTATCAGTAAAAGGCCTTATTATCTTCTCTGTATTTGTTTCTGTATCTCAGTTTAGCAATTCTCAAATTCAGTTTGGGTTCGGGTTTTTTTTATTATTTTTATTGCTTGTTTCCTCTTTAGTGATATTATCATGGAGCCAATAAAAGTGCTTTCCTCCTGCATCTGGTCAAGGGAAGATTCTGCTGGGTACACAAGTCATATTTCTGTAAATGCCTCCAAGTGAATATAAAAAGCTGTTGGAAGCAATTGAGTTTACTGTTGCCTTATGTACTATCATTAATTAGGAAATAAAGTGAATTGCATTTTATATCACTTGTAATCAAAATGTTACAGTCTTAGTATGAAGTCTTCCAAGTGCAGATCCTGAAAGCAGGCTCTGTTCTTGTACGGATGAGCAGTGAAGAAAAGGATAGAGAGCTTGAGTTTTAAAATTCATGGCCCAGATTTTCAGAGTGCTGCCCTGCAGTGAGGCAGGATAGGGGGGGGAAGCAGGATAACTGCACCTTGGAGCTGCCTGGATAACCTGGTGGCCCTTGTGATTTATGCCACCACTGCAGCATCCCAGTAACTGGCTGAGCTGCAGCTCATAATGTGGCTCCTATATTGGGTACCACAAAAACACCCACCTTCAGCAATCACTCTTCCCCTGCTTCAGATTAAATTGGTATTTTTGCTCCCTAATTCTGATTTCATGGAATTCAGAATTATCCTGATCCATTCTCCTACCTCTCCGTTTAAAACATCGAGAAAGATGAAATATAAATAATAAAAGAAATACAAACAAAATACTTTAAAAGAAAAGAAAGCAAAAAAGCATTTCATCAGCACCCCTTTTTCCCCAACCTTTAACATTAGGTGCCTTTGTCAAGTCCATTAAGACCATATCTGCGCTTTCCGGAGTTTGAATGCTTTCATATATTTGGCTCCATATGAACAAACTCGTGGAGCAAACATATTAGTAGATCATTTGCCATGTACATGATTCAGATACTCAGACATGTACAAAACCCAGGCAGGGATTAACAGAGTCTGACAGCACTGAAGTGACTCCAGTTCTGTGTATGTATAAGCGATAATGAACCAAAGGCCCTGTTTGCCTTCAAATAACACACCAAATGATTAATTAGACAGAGGGCATGAGTAATAATCACAATATTATATGCTCCACCATAATGGAACGCTGCTCTCTCCTAGCTTTGTTCCTCTAATCTCAGAGAAGCAAATATCCACAGGGTGTTACCAGCAGAGCAGGAGGCAGATTGCAGTTGCTCACAGGTTATGAGCAGCACTTCTTTCCCGCTGTGATTTTATACCCCTGGGACATACAGAAAACCTCTTTGGAAAATACATGCCATTGCTAAAGGATTAAAGAGACCTGCAGGGGAAAAAAGCAGAGTTCTAGTTGCATATTACAGACTTGAACATGTTCCCATTAAATTCAATGGCAAAGTTTTCTTTGATCCAGTGTTGGATCCTGAGTGCTTTATCATCAAGGTATTATTTGGTAAAAGTCATAGTTTGTCATAAGGGTACATTAAAAAAAAAAAAAGAAACAGTTGCTCAACCCCCTCTTTCCTGTTTATTCATCTCTTTCTCCTGTAAGGCAAAAGTGCCCTTTTGAGTATTTACCAATGGTTCTTCTGGGAGTGGGTTCCCACTCTGGTGATGCTGATGGCGATTTGGGCACAGGTATCTTTGGAACTGGCCCTGGAGCTCAGCCAGGCTGAGCCTCCTGCCCACAGCCAGAGTCAGCAGAGGGAGCAGCAGCTTTGACTTGCTCCTATCTTCTTGTCCCCTCCCGAGGAGCAACATGGATGGCAGAGTAAAAGATGATGTCAGGAGCCACCGTGGTCTGTGGCCCAGAGACCAGGCAACAGCAACTGCATGAGCCCATTTCCAAACTGTCTCCGCAGTCCAAGCCTTGCCCTCCACCCCTCTCTCTTACTTGACTAAACAGCAAGCAGGAGAAGGGAGTAAAATCCTGCACTAACACTCAGTGCCTTTAACATGTGATCCACACTTGCCCTCCAGGCTCCCCAGGAAGTCCACACACTGTGCAACAACCCTGGGATAAATGCAGACAGGTACAGTGCCAAAAAATAATGTTAATAGGTTTGAAATGAAACTGATGCTAAACCAATTACCCAGCTAAACAGACACAATTTTTATTTTCCTCATTTAAGCAACAAAAACCATTTTTCTGTATTAGCTATATATAACTTTGCCATCCTCCAAGGTTAAAAATATTATAGGCAAATTCCTGTCTTTGCCTATTTTTAGTTGCTATTGTCCCCTTTGACATTTTGGTGTACAGTATTGACTTGGATGCTCATGGAGCTGGCAGAGGTTTTGCAGGGGTTGTTCAGTAGGAAGTGACCAGGGAACACAAGCTGTGATGCATTTCTGCATTTTAATTCATTAACTAGAGCTCAGCCCAAGGGAAGCTGGTGCACTTCCTCCAGCACCACATTATCTTCTCCCCCAGGGACCACTGGGTTTGGAGGGACCAAGAAGGCTCCTCCTGTGGGAAACAGACCCAGACAATAGAGTTTATAAATGTATATTTGCTTTTTGCCACAATATTTTTCTCCTTCAAATGACTCGTGCCTCTGCTTCCTCAAAGATTTACCTGGTTTGTGGGTGAAATGTGCCAGCAGGTCACATTCAAGTAGAAGAAGTACTAACTTCTTCAGTTATTTCTCTCTTAACAATATCAGTTTCTGGTGAAAATCTTTATCTAGGATTGCAAAAGCACTTTCTCATTCTGTCAGTGAAGCAAGCTGTTTCCACTATCACCCCTTGGTCCATCTCTGCATTTGAAACACCTCAGATGGACAGTACAGAGATTTGAGACATACCCACAGGTTGTGCCAAGCTTTTGCATGTTTCAGAAGGACCTGAGAAAGTAAAAGTGAAGTTGTCTTCTAGCCTATTCCAGAAACAATAACTGGATAAGGTTGGGAAAACTGGTAACTATTAATGATTTAACTGTCCTTGTAATATTACAGTAAACTCTGAAACACAGACCCAGGCAGCTCTGCCAGCACGGCCTGCGACCATCAGTCTTTCCTTCACCATGTCATGATCCACAATATCCCATTCCCATCAAGGGCTGCCCACCCAGCCCCTTCCCTTCCCCGCAGCCTCTGGAGCACCATGCACCCCATAACCACTCTCCTTGCCAGCCCTGACATCTACACACATGTTCCCGTGACTGACCTCGTCAAAGTTGGAGTCTGATGCAGAAGGGAAAATATTCCCTTCACTTGACATACCTACGTGTTAAAGTGAAACAGGCTCATAGAAGGGAAAAAACCCTCACCCTTATCAGTGTGACATTGTGGAGTCTCACGATCATAATCCAATATTAGTGTGTGATAGAGATCCTGCTAGTGGTGCAGCCTGTGCTGGGAGAGAGACTGGACCTTGTGAGTGACCTCTGTCTGGCCCACAGGTCTGCCTTCACCTGCCACAACCCCCAGAACCTCCCTCAGACAGGGGTATTTGTGACTTTGAGAGGGGAGAGGAAGATCTAGCACCCTTCATCGTCTATCACTGTCCTTGTGCAAAGTGCTCTGCAAGAGGGACCAGGCATCAGGAATACTCAGGTCTCTCTGGATCTCCTTCACATTCCCAAATCTCCCCAAGCTTACATCAGAAAGGAGAGATGCAGTGGGGCTGAAGGGGAGTTTGAATGCAAATCGATGCTTCTGCCCATCAATCTGCCCTGCAGATCTGTCCCTCTCCCCCACCCTGGAGGCCACAATCTCGTTTGAGTTCCTGCTCTTTATCCTACACAATTACTCCAGTTTTCAAGAACCACACCTTTTTGGCCCCTGAATAATCCATTCAGGGGTATCCCCTGAATTCCTGCTCACTGCCCATGGTGCAGGTGACAGCAGCCCTTGGCTCACATGTTATTAAGCGAAACAGTTTGGCCCCTGGTCCTCCTTCTGGACAGGGATGCCAAATGATGGCTTAGGAGCATTAAATCTCTACTGGGAGGGCTGCACTTGAGTCCTTCTGGCACCCTGGCATCCTCCAAGCCTCCCACAAAGCCCTGCCCATGGTTGGCAGAGCCAAACCAGCCACATGTGCCTGTTCATATTTATCTTCTTATAATCATTGTGGCTCAAGGAAGGACATTTAACATGTCAATCATATTCCCATTACTGTAGTGATTCATTAATGCAGTAGAATGAGGTCCTTGGAGAAACTCTCCTGAAGGAAAGGGGTGGAGAAACAGCCTGGGGAGCCTGCAAGGTTAATTCACTGGGGAATTGCTTTATTTTTTAATTCAATCTAAATTCAATCATGCTTGACAACTATTTTAAGGAAAAAACAATTACTGCAGGTCCTAACACACTGCAGAGACAAGGATAACTAGGGTTTGGCCTGAGTTATATTACCTAAATACAAATCAGATTTAAGTTGTGCCAAACCAGGGGCAGGAGAAACAGGATGATGAACATCACTGCTCACACAGGAAGCCACACACCACTTGCGCCAGTTGTGAGATCTAAACCTAATATTAAAATTTAGTGTGACCGTGGTTAGATGGTGCTAGAAACTCTCCTTTTCCTTAATTACCTGCTTTTAGCTCTGTCTGTACCAGAGAACTCCACCAAAACAGCAGCCTGCTTATTTGCACCCCACACAGATCAACGGGATGCACATGAGCTCCTCAAAGTCCAGCTATTGTCCCTGGCTCAGACTTCAGCAGGAGCCACACGTGGCTGCTGAGAGCATCCATTTATAACTGAGACAGTGGAGATCCTACTCAGCACTAAGGAAAGGGGCTTTACGTCATAAATTGTATTTAAAGACTCTTTCAAGAAGACAAGCAAATTTAAGAGGGCAGTTAGCTCCTGGCACTTAGACGCATAACTTTATTTGAGTATTCAATTTCCTCCTTCATTCATAAAGTAAACATCTGACTTATCTGAAAGTGACTGTATACTCATGGAGTGTTTTCTTAAAAGAGTCAATAGGAGCAAGGCGACATAAAATGCTTCAGAGAGCATGACACAGGAAAACACAAGCCTTTAAATTATACACATTCAGGAAACGGTTGAATTCAGCGTTTCAGATGGAAAGGTTAAAATGTTTGTGCTGAATTGTATTAAATCTTTCACCAGTAAATCCTGTAGGAAGCAGAACATTTGAAGGAGCCTACTTATTCCCAGTGTCTAGGAAAGACTCCCAGAGTTTCAAAGGAAAACATCCATTAATCTCATTGGACAAGTGCAATCTAATAAAAGCTGTTGTTAAATTAAGGCAACTTTAAGTGTTTTCCAAATTTAGTCTAGTCCCCCTTACCCCAACGAAATCCCTTTTTGGTCTGAAATGGAGGATCTTTGCTGCTTTTCAGCCTGAAATGACCATTTTTAGAGAGATTATGCCAGCTCTAAGGAGGACAGCATGGTGCTGGCAGGGATGGCCAGGGCTCCTCTGCAGCAGCTCAGCCCCAGTGCAGGATGGAGTTGTAGATTCAGGTCCATCAGAAGAACTAACCCAGGTCTACTCTGTACCCCCAGCAGTGGTTGCATTTCTCAAACACAATACAAACTTCACTCTATAGATCGGTTTTACAACGATTCCATGACAAAATCCAGAATCAAGAACCCAGGGCTGTTTCTGCCACTGGGTTTCTGCTGGATCTTTTCAAGTCACTTTCCATAATGACATCTGTGGGTGCAACAGATGCCTTCTTACATGAAGATGGCACCAGAAAGTGCCCTCATGAATGCAGGGTTAAAGGTGAGGAACCAAGCTTCAAAGTCTGATAGAGGTTAAACATTTTACCATTGTTTTACCAAAAACCTCATTGGAGAAGGGAAGGGAATCAACTGACAAGAGGGCCAGCATATTCACAGCCTCTTTCCAAATTAGAACTCAATTAGTAATTTCAGTGGAGGACTGAAAATGCATAGGTATACCTTTTCAGAAGAAATCAAACACATCTAGAGTCCAGAGAGCCTGAGGATCTGAAGCGCAGAAACTCGTGAGCTTCCCTGTGGTCAATTCAGACTTGGCTGGGAAGGGAAATTCTCAGCTTTCTTACAAAACAAACTAAAAGCAAAACAAACCACTTTTCCTGGTGAGACTTTCATTCAATTCTGCAGACTCAGGAAGCTCCCAAGATAAGCCTCCACTCCAAGGATACGCTCCGTGCTGGCTGAAGCCTAGACCCAAGCTGGCCAAGGAGCACAGCCTACTTAATGAATTACCACTTTTGGGCAGCCTGACTCAGGGTGGAAAAATAACCTAAACATTTGCGTTGTGTTTTCTGCAGACCAATTGTGTACCTCAAAAAAAGGCATCAGTGATAACAAAGTATGTCAGTCTCCCAAGAAACCTTATGAGGAAGTCCCTAAATTTCCTGCTTCTGAGTAAGAATGAGAAATCACAGGGATTTCTCCCTGACTTTTTTAACTCCTGGCTTTGGATTTCAGTGAGAAATTCAGAAGCACTCAGATACTGAGTTTAAAAAACATTATAAACCTCAAATCATATTCTGATTTTGTTTGGATTTGGTTTCTGATGAAGAGATAAGTAGATTTCTATTCTATCCAAACCAATTTCTCATTCATTACAGACTGATCCTTAGCCTGCTTTTCTTTGAAAAATCAAAACTGAATTTAATTACAGGAATAGAAGACAGCTATTTTAACTGGAGAGTATGGATGCAATTGTGGTTCTATTTTTGGCTTTTGCCTCCTGCAAATTGCTGTTTATCCAGGCTGCCTTTAAAATCCAAAAAGAACCCCATCCCTGGTGACCGCACTTGGCATTCTCCAGATGTATCTGATTTTGTGGTTATGTTACAAGCCCCGTTGACACCACAATAACCAAAATGATTGGTGATGCACAAACCAAGCCAGACAAAGAAAAGTCAAAAGGTATCTTCATTTTATAACAACCGTAGACTTCAAAATGTTTAAGAAAAGACACTCTATGTGAGCACAGAGACCTTCCAAAACCTGGAGCTCCCAAGGAGGAAAAGTGCCTAGATCTCAAAGCAGCTTGTGAGGTCTCCAGTCAGCCCTGGCTGTCCCTCCCCTCCAGTAAGGCAGTGCTTTTCCTGTCTGCACTTTGTTTCAGACCTAGGTACCAATTTCTAAGGTAGGAGACAAAGGCAGGCCAAGGGCTCCCTCCCCATGAGCACCACAGGGTGTTCATGCTCTCCCAGCCATCTGACTTCAAGCTGATGGGGCAGATGTGGCTCTTCTGTCCCCAGTTTTACTGCCATTAACACTGCAAAGGCAATGCTGGCTCTGAAACTGGAGTGCCCAGGACACTCCACACAGCAGAGGAAAGGGAGGAACACACAGACCAGTTCTGCATCTTTGTCTAAAGGAAAGGGCAAGCAGCAATGTCAAAGTCAATAACCTCAAAGCAGAGCCCATCCAAGAAGGAGCACTGTTATTAAAACTTGCTACTCAGAAATGAGTTATCCACTATTAATATTTTAAATTGTTAAATCCTTTCTAATCATGTGTTAATATGAGGCAAAGCTGCATGATTTAAAAGCAAAGCTCAAGCCACTGTCAATCACTCCTGGGCACGTAGCAAAGCCTGCTGCAGGAATACTGATGAGACCAACTTTCCTGCTGAAGTGATACTTCTGGAGCAGCTTTACTGGGTCCTCAGCCTTCTCCAAGAGCAGGTGTGAGCCTTTCATGTGTTGGGACTGTCCTGGGAGCCACAGATACTGCAGGCACATTCACCCTGAACACAGACCACAGGGCCAAGCTGGCACACCAGGTTCCTGCTCACAGACTCTCTTCTGTGGATGCAAGGCTGGATTTAAGAGCTAGCTTTGCAATGTACCAAGAGAGAAACTCATCCAGGAACAAAGTGCCCTTACCCTTTGCTTTTATCAAGGTCTATCTCCCATGGAATGGCAAGATCCTTCTGGTGACTCAGCACACAGGAATGATTTGCTCCTGGGGAAAGCATGTTTTGGGGCATGACCTCAAGAAATACAAACTGAAGATAGTAAAGTTGTTGTTGACTAGGATGAACTTAATTATGGAGGAAAGACAGCCCACAGTTATCACTTTTTCCTCTTGAAGGAAGGTGATGGCCACACATTCAGCTACAACTGAGTGCAAACTCCATCCCAGATCTTGCCTTGTTGTATCTACATTATTTAATATAGAAATATATACATACAATACCCATTATGACATTTATAGGTTTACAATGCTTTAGGACAACAGAAAAAGCCAGCTTACATGCTTTCAAGGGAATTCCCATGGAGTGAGGCTCAAACACCACCGTTATTCCTGAACTCAGAAGGCATGGCTAATGGTGATTTTGAGTTCTTTGCTCTTGTTTGGTGCTGAGGCATTATTAATCAGGGAGGAAAGATATCAAGGTCAGACTCGGGAGTGGTAATCACCCTGCAATCCCTATTCGTGCTGCCTTTCTTGCCAGAGAAACAGCACCACAGCACTGGAATGTGCTCCCACAAAGCAAACAAAGGTGGATCTGAACAAACTGCCTCCCCAAAACGCCACTTTATGGTGCCCTTTGAGCAGCACCTTCCCCTTTTAACATTCATGCTTACAGCTCCCTATACACACTCAGAGTGGCTGTTACAGCCTCCATCACACTCGGGGTAAATGATTAACACCAATTCCACCTGCTGCTCACCTTAGTCCTCCTGTTCCCACATGGATGGTGGAGTGTCCAGCAGCTTTTCCTACCCCCTCCCTATGACCATATCACTAAAAGCAGCTTAAGCACCCCTCCAGTCAGATGTTACAACAGGCTCCCATGCCTAAATCCCCATCACTCCCATTCATTTCACGAGCCAGAGCTATTCTTCTTTATTATAAGCAAAGAGTGAACGGGGGGAAGGAATGATACTGACACCTGAAACAACAGTGACATCAGGGCTGTCCTGTCTGTGCCCACCTCTGCTTTCCTCCCACAGTCAATCTTTCAGGTGATCCCAGAGAAGGGTCATTCCCATGCCTTTCTCTGGAGAAGGGAAATGTGAACATGGGTGAGACCAGGACAAAGGCTGGAAGTTTCCACCAGTGTTTGCTCTGAGCCATTTGCTTGCTTTGATAGAAAAAAAATTGTAAGAGGCACCCATACTTGACTCTTTTTATCCATTCTTTTCCCCACGTGTACTCTCATTTGCGCTTATTCCCAAGATGAGGAATCCCAAAGATTTTCCAAATATGAAACTAGTTTTGCACCCAAGACAAGATCTTCTATTTGAATGGTGAAATTTTCCCACTTCCTCCTGTTTTCTTCTAGATCATCAAGAAACAAAATTAGCATCCTCTTAATGAGGTTAATTGCTTCTATGGAAGAGTGATTCAGCACTATTACCTGGTGTCAGCTGAGAAATTTGCCCTGGAATCTGCTCAGGCCCCAACATTTTCAGATACTGCAATAGTTCAAGATCTGCTGTTGACCACATTTAGCACTGCTGTGGAAATGCTTGTTATAAAAATCTTTCTTTAAATTCCAATACTAATGCACTTCCCAACAATATTAAAGTCAGCCTGCAAGAGCAAGACATAGGCTGGTAAATCCCAGCAGTCTCAGGGCTTTAGAAAACTGTAGATAAAACTTGTTTTTTATCAAGTTTGACTGTAAAGACACAAAGTTCAACACAGGTCCCCATCCTTCCTCTCAACATTTGCTATATCCATGTGGTGGTTCTCTTGGGTAGAAATTTTACTGAAACTTGGGATTTGGGGGTTTTGGCAAAGACAACTGATGAGGACAAACTCCCTTTAACAAGAGCCTTTTTGGAATGTGCTACTGCTCACCAACCTTCTCCTTGAAAAGGAACTTCTTTGAAACAAAACCCCTTGGCAGAAGGTGTTATTGTTACTCTTTAAGTGCCTTTGAGTTATTCTATGTAAATTTGATACTGAGCAGAAGAAATTCCGTAAGACCCCACCTGCTTCCAACCCCTGGACACAAACCTTGCTCTAAGAAGGACCACCTGATGTGATTAAAGGAGCGGTGCTGTTTGTATTCTTCTATGCATACAATGGTGATTTTGAATATTCAGCTCTGGTTTAGCTGCTGCACAAGTAAATACCTTAGATATTTAATTACTGCAGTACATTGACCTGGAAGGCAACACCAGTTTTTTTTCCTGGCTAGTACATGACACCAACTTGGCAATAAAAAGCACTGGAGAGGAGCAGGGAAGCTGTGGACAGGGCTTGGGAACCACCAGAGAATTTGCCTGTCTATATCACCAAGCACTTCTAGAGAGATTAAAAATCAGCAACAGAGGCTTACAATCCCCTCAGCCCCCAGAATACTGCTGTACCTGGCTCACAGCATTGCTTCCATCTTCTTTTGAGGAAAAACTTCTTGGATCCACACAATGCTCCATCTACTTATTAACTATAGGACCTAAAAAAGAAACCTTCCTGCCCCTACCGTTATAATCAATATGTTCCTCAGCTGGCACAAATCAGCCTAATCAGTGATTTGGTGATCAGCTTCACCTGGTGGTTTTGTGCCCCCCAGTCTTGTGCCAAGGAAGAATCAAACCCCTCTGCCAGCTGGGTGGTATTTGCAATTTAGGCAGGGCCCATCAGCAGCTGAAGATTTCTGTGTGCAACATGGTAAAAACCTATGTCTCTTTGTGCTCCCGTGTAAGACTGACACCCTCTTAGAGAGTCTGGAGCTTTGGGATCCAGCAGACATGAAACCACAAGTTTCCATTTTGCACAAAGAAATCAAAAGGACACAATTTTTTTTTTTTTTTTTTTTTGAGCAACTGCTTGGGTGAGCAATGATTTTATTGTGCTATTAATATGATAATAAACAAGGACAACATGTGTTTGTAGGCTCAAGTGCTTCATTACTGACTCGCTGACTTGGTGGAAATCACCGTGGCATCAGTATAAAGTGCAAAATGGAAGAGATCATTGTAGTCATGTTGTAAAATCATCTGGGCAGGTGACCTTTGAACAAAGGCAATTGATAGCTCCAAGGCAGCTGTACAACAACAGTAAACATAATAGCTGTCCACAAGCCACCAGACCTCTAGGAGGGTAAATACACCCCATGCCTGGGAAGGGGAGAGAGCACTAAGGGGGCTGAGAAAGATTTAGGAAAGAAGTAAAAGTTGATCTCTGAAGTATGTCTGCCCATCAGCCTTCTTTGGGGATGGGGCAGGTCACACATGGTAGTGGGGCTGCTCTTAGCACAGCCTGGGCAGACTCCGACAGATTGCTGGAGCCAGGCAGGGTGGAACAGTGCCTGAGGTGGGGGAAGCCCGTAACCTGGTCAGCTCGGGAGTCTGGTTCTCCCAGACCTCAGTTTTGTGTCTGATCTCCCCCATTGCTGCCACCCCAACTATTCAAACTCCTGCAAGCATGTGGGCTGAGCTGGGCTGTGCCACCAGGTGCCAGGAGGCTGCAGGAGCAGGACTGAGGATGTAGCATAAGTTGGGAAGGCCAAAAATTTCCCATGGTTTTTGTTCACACCTATTTGGGGCAAACACTCCTCTTTGCCCTGTAATGAGGGGTATAAAGAGAAGTGGATCCCCTAGGAAAGGTCTTAAAAGTCGCTGATGGGGAGGGAATGGCTAAATATTGCACGGGTTCCCCTGGATGTGGCTCTGCAAGGCTGGAACCTGCACAGGGGTGCTGGCTTCTCTGGGGGTGTAAGGACCAGGAGGAAGGAATTTCCCGTCTCCCACAGGGCTGTGCAGACACGCTGCCTCTGCCATCAGGAGACCAAGAGACAGAAGTCTGCAGGGATGGCTCCTGCCTTGGGAATGCGAGTGAAAGACTGGAAGGCACCCCCAAGAAATGAAAAATCCGCCTTGTGGATGATGTCACCCAGTGAGTGCAGGGAGCGAGCAGGAAGGAAAAATTACACATCCCAGTTGTTTCACTTCTTGTCCCTCTGCCTCGTTTCGTCTGTCACCAGCCCCCAGAGCATCCCAAAGCCCGGTCGATGGTTACCAACAGGCAATAAATAAAACCGCTGGAGCCACTGGTGTCAACATCTTGGCATTGTTTAGGTCTCCTCGTTTGCCTTTAAAATAACTCTCCTCCTCGGGGTCATGCAGATGAAAAAGCGAGAACCCCCTGCCACCATCCATAGAAATCATCCTGCCATGACTTGTGTTGAGCTGCCTTTTTTTTTTGCCTGTGAAGTTTGGGGTTTGGGGAGCTGCCCGGGAGCATTACTCATGCTACACCCAGGGCTCCTGCTCCCTCTTGCCCGCCTGTGTCCTGACACGTCACCTCGGGCGCCTGTAGGTCGCCTGAGCCTGGGCCACATCACCCATTTTCCTGACTCCCAGAGGCACAGATTGGCCTGGATTTAGGGATGGTGTCACTTGCCAGCCTCGTGCTGCTGGCTTATCTGCTGCATGGCTGTGCCTGGCTCCGCTGCAGATGTTGGCAGGCCAGAGAATGGAAAAACAAACTGAAGATGTGGATCCATGGTTAGAGCCTGGCCATACAAACATGGTGTGCCAGTGCTGAGCCTGGCATTGGAGTGGTGCCACTCTGTGACAGCCTTTGCCCCAGCACTGGAGCTTTGGGTCATACAAGCTGCTAATGAAGCTCTGCAGGGAGGTGCAAGAAACATTCTTCCAAAGAGAGTTTTTATTCATGGGCTTTAATAAAAGTGTGGCTTGAACCCCACCATGCCCACACAGGGCTATGTTGAGGGACCAGCAGCTGAGTTATGGCAGCACTGGAGGGGGCTGGTGCTCCCCAGTGCCTGGATCAGCTACTTTCCTCCAGAAAGGGTTGCATGGTGGAAACCATCGTCCTCCATCTCAGCTGAGTTGTGACTTGATGTCAGATTCACTCTCCCTGATCATCTTTAGCCTGTTGTTTATAATAAAAATCAAGTGATCCATCTCTTCTGACAGGAGGAAGAGTTGCTCCAGGAAGCCCTGAACAGGTCAACTTCTATATTAAGGAACTATTACTTGACAGTTTCCTGGCCATAAATAGCTGTCCAGCCAGGCTGGGGATTTTATTTAGAAATAACAAATAAAGTAGGCCATAAGTAACTTCATGACCTTGCTCCCCCTTTGTTTCCCACCCATGTCCCCTCCTCACTGTGATCTTCTCCTCGCTCTCAGGCTCCTCAGGACTTCCAGGATCCCCTTGCATGTCTCCCCATTGCCCACCTCCAAGGAGCTGTAGGAACAGCTTTTTAAAATGGGATGTGTGATTTGCATCACTGAAGACTTCTTTTCTACAGCTGAGCTGTAAGAAGTTGTTTTCTACTTGATTTTCACTAAAATAATTAAAAAGTAATCTGCTCTGCATGGCTGAAAGCTGGAAACCCTCCACTCAAAATATCCCCAAAACTGGATGCAAACAAATGCATCCTCCAACACATCCTTTGTTTTTTAATCCTCCAAACCTTTTTCTTAAGTTTTGGAGGACTAACTTCTGATTTTCTAATGCTCAGAGTTGGCAATACCAAAACCAGTGAGAAAATACAAAAGAGAAAACAGCATTTTGGTATTCTTTTATTATTGGGAGGTTTTGACCGTTTTTGTCATGTTGTTTGCCTAAAATAATAATGAAAAACTCTTTGTTTGGAGTTGGAAAGGGAAGAGCAGTGTGTTTATTTCATGTATGACTCATCAGCTCAGTGTTGATATGCTAAACGCTTCAGAAGCTAACACTCTATAGAGATGATAGTTTTTAATATAAAACAGTAAATATTTAAAACAACCATTGCTTTTTTTATTTTTTCCTCTTTTCTTCCTGTTGTGGCCAATAAAACATAAGGCAGGCCACATAGTTTACATTTTAATAAAATTAAGTTATTTGGTGCCATGTTATTACAGTCTTTATTGGAAAGTGGAATAAATTGCACACGGAGGAGACATAGGAGGGAGAAATCACTGTGAATAAACATAGATTCTGGGATGCATTTATTTGCTGGTTTCATCTCAAAGGAGGAAGGCTTTCCCCAGGAAAATGGAAGTGGCCCCGGGGTTCCGGCCTTGGGGAGGCAGCCCTGGGTCGCTCCAGGGAAGGAGGACGTTTTGGGGAGCTGGTGCCACAGCAGGACCATTCCAGGCCCATCCAGCGTTTTCCACATACATCCTCTGGGAGAAACCTGTCCTGTGTCTGTGGGACACCCTGCAGTGCTGAGGCGCTGGGGTAGCCCGTCCTCCCGCCCATCGGCCGTTTGCGAGGCCAGCCGAAAACATTGGTCCCGAGGCTTTTTGCTGGAAGCTGAAGATTTCTAGGCAAGTGCCAGGGCACACCAGGAGTCCTGCCGGAGCGGCACGCTCAGCCCGGGCTGTGGGGCCATGGTGCTGGGGGAGAAGGCGTAGTCCTCGGACTCAAATTTGAACTCGCCGTGGCCGCCGGCCAGCGCCTCGTCCGACTGGCTCTGTGCCTGTCCCAGGGAGGGAAGTAGAAAGGCATTAGAAAGCCTGTTATTAACCAACAGGTCACTTGTCCCCCTGTCATAACACAGTGGTAGGACTAGGATGGATTATGAATAGGGGGGGTTATCCCTGATGCCTACAGCTGCCCTTTGGAGCAGCCTGGAGCTGGGCAGGAATGTTCTGTTCCCAGCAAGCACAATGACCAGGCAGGGAGGAGGCATTCCAGGGCCCATCTGCACTTATTTATTGATTAAATATGTCCAGTTTGGAGGTCTCCAGTGTGTCTATATTTTCTCAGAGTACAGCACAAATCAGATTTCTTGATTTTGAACAAAAAACCCTCTATCCCATATGGTGTAACTGATGCTTCACCAGGCACTTGGGTACTGGGGCTGAGCTTTCCCTCCATGCACATGTGTTCAGCTCAAGGAAGACATAGACTCAACACAAAGATAGTGTTGGGTCACAAAATCGTGATGCGTGAGTTGATTTAGACTCATTTTTTCCTCCATCAAGATTAAATAGCAACCAGCCCCAAATTAAAGCTTGGGGCACAAGCAATCTGAGGCCTCTTGACAGCATTACAGCTCTGTGGTGACTGAGCACCTCAGGGCTATAAAGAGAATGTATGCCCAGGGAGCCTTTCCTTGGGAGCTACAGCAGTTTCCACCCTGGGCTGTTCCCACCAACTCAACAGGGTTGTAACTTCTAGTATTTCATGGCAGGAGATGGGAATTTAACCTAGCTCTGCACTGAAGCCTTTCTACCACCTATTGCCTCTGCCTCAGCAGGGCTTGGACTTCCCAGTTCCCCATTGCAAGACGAAAGAGCTGATAAGCAGCCAACAGGCTGGAGCCCTTCCTGGTCCACTGCATCTTGGCTCAGGCTCCCTGCTTTCCTCAATCTGAGGCAGAAATGACCTAATTTCTTAACCTCATTAAGGCCCCCTCAGGTCAGTGGCTACAGAGGTAGCTACCCAGCCCAGCAGGTGGCTGATGGCTGCAGGTCCCTGTGCCTTACCTGGGACACTGACACCATGGTTTGTCCGGGATACTGCGAGGTTGTGCTGGGCTCTGACTTTAAAGTGACCGTGCTGTCTGAGTTGGTAATGGAGGAAGGGGAGTTAGTGGCCGAAGTTGTAGATCCTGGAAGACAATTGGTACAGGGTGATGAAGCAATACAGGTGCAGATCTGCTCTTAGAGAAATTTGTATTTTAATGGCAACTATCACATCTCTCAGCACGACTCCACTGGTTTCTCTCTACCAAATCTCTGTCAGTGTAAGTCTTTGTATTTGGCTGCCAAGATGATGATGGAGGAGGAGGGGGAACCCTTTCACAGTCTGGCAGTTCCTGGTATAGGATGGATGGGCTAATGTTGAAGGCATCATAATACCTTCCACTCAAATCTTTAATATGACATTCCCACCCTTGTTTTTTTCCCATTACTCAATTTGGCCCAAATCTGCTTCAACATGAGCCCTGCTGGGCTGGAGCTGGGTATCCACAGAGGAACCCCACAGGAATATGACAGGACTGAGATTTCCCACCCAGCATCCTCCTTTCACAGTAGGTCTATGCATAAATACAGGCCCTAGATCTAAAGCAATCATCAGGGGGGAAAAAAAATTTACTAATTTCTTACAGAAGGCGTATTGAGGTGAACTGTGCTCCACCCCCTCAGAATGGATCATAACAGCACTGTACCTGTTGAGGCTTTGCCTTTGGTAATGTTTTTAGGCTTTCTTTTCCTCGTCTGGATGCTTTCCTTTTTCATGGCCAGAGGTCGTGGTACCTTGACATTCATAAAGTTTGGAATCATTAATATTGTATTTTACTCGGCTCCTTCCCACACATATGTTGCTCTCCTATTTAAGTGCTGTAGCTCATGCAAAGCACCTAAAGTCCTTGTCCTTCACTAAGTGCTATTTTTCTCTGCAACAGGCCTTGGCTGGAAGATGTATAAGGCTAACAGCTAAGGCTTTCCCACAAATTTTGTTTTTTCCTTTATTTCCTATTTTTCTTTTCCTGATTTATTAGTGACCTTTATGACAGGGTCCCTTTAAATCACACTGACACACCGAGAGCCTATATGGCTCAGAGGGAACAGTCATGGGGTAAAGAGACTTCAACCCTTATGGGAGAAGCTTGAAGAAGCCTGTATAGAAGGATGGAGTCTCCTCTTTGGCTCATGTACACATTATCAACAGTTCCCATCCTCTGTGGATAAACTTCATCAGCCAGCCTCCATGTGGGCTCTTCAGCATGCTTCACACATTGTCAATTAGCACATATAGAAAAAATACACTCTTTATCTCAGTCTGGGTTTGGGGAGCTTCAACCTCCAGCTACTGGAGGCTGGTAAGCTTTTCTTTTCACAGAATCCTAGGATGGTTTGCATTGACCAGTTAGTTCCAACCCCCATGCCATTGGCCGGGACTCTTTTCACTAGCCCAGGTTGCTCCAAGCCCCATCCAACCTAGCCTTGAATACTTCCAGGGATGGGACATTCACAGTTTCTTTGGGCACCCTGGGTGTTTCAGTACACCTGGAGACCCCCAGTAGACTCAGCTTTTTCAAGGAAACAGGGCTGGGTTACAGCTCTTCTGGGTCCGGTCTAGAGGCTGGTCCCTCCACACGTGCTCTCCTAGAGCTGCAGGACACCCAAACAACACCCAAAGGGTCCCTCCCAGTGTGGACATGCTGCTCACCCCATGGAGCTTCATGTACAACCCGCAGGCATTGCAGACGGGCTCCCCTTCGGCATTCCTTCTCCAGAGGGTGGTGTTGGTTGTGTGGCAGTTAGTGCAACATAGGCCAGCACGCCTAGATGAAGACTTAAAAACAAGCAAACAAACACATGAGTGCACACATAAGAATGATGAATTGGGAAGTTTCCTTTCATACAAAAATAAAATCTCCAATTACACCATTTCCCTGGAAAATGTGAAACACATGGGTAGCCAAATTCTGATCAAAGAAATTACATTCAAATGAGATCACTATAATTTGCAAGTGTTTTTCTGTTATTGAGATAGATAAACATGACAAATATCCTTGACACTCATTTCACAAACTTCCAGCAAATCTTCTGGAAGTGCTCAGGACTCAGAGCACAAAGAACTTCCCTCCAGAAGACCCACTCAGATGGAGAAAGAGATGGAAAATATCAGTTGGGCTTTAAATGCATGAAGAAAACTCCTCATGCTTTACATAAACTCTTCTGATTTTCTGCACTCAAAACTTCTACTAAAGTTAGCAACATCCCAATTAATCTCTGGTTTAAGACAAGTGGAATCAATAGGCTAAACTGAGCAGAACCAAACTGAACTGGTCCGTGATGAGACCAGTGAGGTTATTCTTCATGTCTCACAGATAATCTGTTCTCTTACAGGCTGCAGAAACACCCTGCAAACATTAATTAATGACATATTTTGTGAGTGCAGTGATTGCTGGCTCTGAAATATTAATAATTCCAAATGGAGAAGGAAAGTGTTCTGGCAGAAGGAGCCAACTCATTTCTGACAACTTTCCTCCAAGCCACTGGAAAATTCACATCTCTCTTTATACAGACTTGTCAGCTCAATAGACATTTCATTTGAAAGTCTCTTAACACTAGGTACTGAAACTATTCTAGTAAAAGACCTCACTAAGTATAAGATACCTCAGGAAGTATAAGATAAGTAAAATCTCAGGCTCTTCACATTCAGGTGTTTAAATAAGTTCTTCAGCCTTGAGAAAAATCACTTTGAATCCACTCAAAGGCAGATGATAGGTGATGCAAGCAATAAAGAACTCCCTGTTTGTTTATTTTTCCATTATTGCTCGATATCCTGACTGTGCAATATAACAAATGAGGTGGGAAGAGTATGAATGAAAATGAAATGTTTTTACAAGGTTAGCAGTCAAATAAAGATCAGCTCTGAGTTTCAAGACACACCAGTGACATGCCCAGGGGTTGATTCACTCATTGCTCAGCAAAGAGGTCTCAGTAACTATTGGCAAATAATGGTATTGCTTTGGAAATTATTTAGCTTTCAAGAAATAATGAGGCAAAAATAACAATGCACTGGAGTGTGATCTGACAAGCCTGGCACAGAGAATGAGACAGCAAACCTTGTCCCTAATATGGAATGTGGTGTCACAGCAAGATCCTGGAGCAGCTACAGCCTTTCAGCTGCCGAGGCTGTGCTGTTTGTCCCTGCAGCTGATGGGAGCAGGGGGAGGTGCTGAGCACCTGACGGGTGCAAGGGTTCTGTAGTCCCACTCCTGCCATGGGTACAGAGGGGAATTTGGAAGCACTCAGCCCTGGGACAACTGTTCCTGGTGCAATCTGTCTTCACCTGTGGATGGGAGGAGGCCACTGCAAAGCCTTTTGGAAAGCCCCGAAATTTCTGGGCCACTGCTGGTCTCTGGGAGGGAGGGACACACTGTCCCTGTTTCACACAATGCCTTGTTTGCAACTTGCAGGTGAGATGGCAATGAGACCTGTGGCTCTGGTGGCCCAAGGGCAATGCCAGCCCTGCTAGAGCTTGGCCCACCCTGCCAGGACTGTGTCACAACCTGCTTATGGGCTCCTGCTGGGACAGTGACATGTGCCTTCTGCATCTCCTGCACATCATTCTGCAGGCTAGCTCCTCCTCATACAGCCAGAGAGAGAAGAAACCATTTTTCACCACCAAATATTAAAATTTTAATCTGAAAACCCCATGGGAACCTGCCCCTGCAACACAACCTGTCAGTTTAGCAAGAAAGAGACAGTCAAGGCTACTGTTGCTCACTGAAGGACGAGGGTACAATACATTATTGCTGTTTTCCCAGCAATTCTCTTGAAAGAAAATGCATTTCTGCCTGCCTCCACCCCCCAGCCTTTGTACCATTCTGACCTTGTCTAGGAAGTTGTTGACTTCAACATTGTGCTCAGTGTTTATTTATACAAATGTAGCATACACTCAAACAAAAACTCTTCTCTGACCAGGCTTGACAGCCAAGTGTTGCTGATAAGCTCAAGGAATGGTGAGTTGGTGCCTATTGAATCAACCTAGTGTTAGTGCAGCTTGGAGAGCACAAAAAAATTCAGAGCCAGCAGGGCAGGTCCTCCCAAGGCAGACCAAGCCATCAGGGACTTTGTTTCACTTTTGAAAGGTGGAAAAGAAACCACATGGCTTCACAGGAAAAAAGAAGGCACTGAATCCTCAGATTGGATCAATGCTTCTCTGTCCCCCTTTTCAGGATTGAGGGGACCTGTTGGTTACAGGAAAGAGGTTGTAGCAAAGTGTGCTGAGATATCTGAGCTCAGCTCCTGAAAGTGGGCAGATCTGAGGCTCAGAGCCAAGGGCAGCAGTATGCTCTGAGATTTATCTTTGCTACTAAGGCTCTGGGCAAACCTGCACCTTGGAGGATGAGGGAACATCAGGAACTGAAGGGTAGGACAAATCCAAGGCACACACCATGAACACCGTGTGACTCTAGGGTCCTATTAGATTGTCCCAGGGGTGTGACCAGTCCCATTCCCACCTTCAAAAGGGTCACCAAACCCACTGTGCATTGCAAACCGTAAAAAAGGACACACTGAAAACTCCTGAACCAAGGTTGAAAAAAATACTCCCTGAGCCAAACCAGAAAAATTCAGCTCCAGGTTAGGATGGTGTGGAAGCTGCTGAGCACAGGATGGCTGCTGCATCTGCCTCTCGTGCTGTACCATGCAGAGCAGATCTTGAAAAAAGGGGGAATTGCACTTGTGGGATCCACCTTCACCAGGTGCTTCTGGTGGCAAAAGTCATCTGGCTTTAAAGACTGTGCCTAAGGTATCATCTTGCGAAACACACCAAGAAACTTAGACTAGAAAAGGTGCTGCCTAAAATAAAGCGCTGCCTCCATGCTCCTCTAAGATAAACCCTTTCTGCCAAAAGCCACAGCACTTTGCATCCAGACACAGGCTGTAGCAGAATGTCTGTCCCTGCTTCATAGAGGATGTTGCCCTTATCTCAAAACAGAAACAAAAAATGAAGGGGAAACTACACTACTACTGCTCGGCCTCTCCCACGCACGAGCAGGCTGAGCGCTGCTGAGCCGCAGCACGTCATTCCCGCAGTGTTATCTGGGCCACGTCGTGTTCTCCAGGGCTCTCTGAGGGACTTTGCTTTCTGAAACAGAAGTCAGAACAACTCCCAATGCAGCATCTACGTACAGAACAAAGGTCGTAATGTGAAGGACAAAAACAACCATTTTTCCTTCCTGTGTCTGTATTTCGCTGCGCTGTGAAAGCCAATTTCATGGTTCCTATAGCCTTGGCATGTCTCTGTGTTCACTGCTCTGCCCTCACCCAGCCCATGCAGGTGAAGGTGTGAGCAGGGAAGACATCCATCCCCTGCCATGGAAATTGCTTGAGGGAATAAACATCCCAAGCCACCGGGGTGCAGGTTGCTCCCTCTGTGGTGGGTTTGCAGAGTTCACCTGGCACCCTCTTGTCCATCATCAATAGATCCCTTTGCTTCCAATGATGCAGAACTTGCTGCAACATGGCATTTCAAACCCTTGGGGAAAACCCGAGATTTCCAAATGTTTCATTCCAAAGTCAGGATGGAAAGTCAAATTGCAGCCTCCTTTCTAACCCACAAAACAAATTCTCTTGAATATTTCAACTACAGAAAAATGCTTCCACTGGACAAGAATCAGCTCTTTAATTTGAGCTTTAACATCGTTGTATTGATTGCCAAAATAATAATAAAAAATGTTGGAAGTACTTTGATAATTCCCAACTAGATTTTCTCATATCTGAGAAACAGTCTTAATTCTGCAAACAAGCATTTTACACCAGAAAATTTCGTTGAAATGTTTGTCAACAAACATGCACTGAAAAGCACTGATGGATGCTACAGATGGGCTTGGGCAGGGTGCAGGCAGCGCAGGGCTGTCTCCTTTCCCATGTGGCAAAATAAAATACCAAAAAGCTGCGAGATCTTGCCAATTTCCTCAGGGAAAAGCTGTTCAAAAACACCCTGGAAATTCATCCAGCAACGTAATTGGATGTGATTCCAAAATGCAGAGTTGGATTTAAACTGGTTTGCACCTCTTTCTACACACAAATTGTGCTTGCTCTGAAGAAATCACCAGCACAACTGAGATTTGTGGCACAGCAGTGACCAGGGATGCAGATTTAATGTCATCACACAGAAAGAGACAGGAGGCTTTTGGAGAAACAGGCAAATCCTGTCAGATAATGCTAAATGTTTAACAGAAATGCCTCCATTTTGATGTGATGAGCAAAACAGGAGGATTTTCCATGGAGCTGCTACTCATTTAATTTCACAAATCCAGATCTGTGTTTCCAGGATCAAAATGGGAATTAAACATCTTGCTCAATCTCAACCTTTTTTCTCAATGGTTTTCTTGCACAGAAACTTGCCAATGTTTGGTTATTACTAATAATTTGTTTTGCAATACAAAAAAATAACTGCAGGAATACACCCTGAGTGAAAGTCCAAGGAGCTCCCAGCTGTTCCCCAGCATGGCTCCAACAAACATCCTGTTTGTAATGACAGCTTCTGATGACAGCCTCTAAAACCAAAACTGTTACCACCAAATTTAAACATCCCAAAGCAACTCCACAAAAAAAAAAAAAAAAAAAAAGGAGGCACTTCTCCTTTCTCTCTCCATGGGATCCAAATTGGAGAAAGCCAAATATTACACTGTCTGGAGAATGAATACTTTAACCTGCACGGAAACCAGGAACTATCAAACCCCAAGTTTCCCCCTTAGATGGGTGGGTGAAGGCAGCAGGGAACTGGTCTCCATCCTGCTCCCATAGCAAGCAGCCACAAAGGTGCTGGGCCAGCTCAGGATCAGCCCTGCCTTCTCTTCAGCTACCCTGCCTAGACTGCATGGGTCTGCAGGAAGAACTAGGAAATTATAATAACAATGATTATAGAATAAAAAGCAATGCACCCACTGCAGGAATGGAGCAAGGAGAAGCCCACAGAGTCTCGACCACGTGTGGGACTGATTTTCTCCACTGGGTTCTGGTGCAGACCCTCTGTGCAGCCCCAGAACCCCTTCAGTTTCTGTGGCCCTGTTTCCACTGCCTAGCAGTCATGCAATCCCCAGGGGCAGCAATCCCTCCGGCTTCATCTCATTCCCACTGACTCCAGCCAGTTCCACACCGCAACAAGAATCTCCTGCCCGTGCTGATGGCAACTGACTTGTAGGAGGACCCTAACACAGAAACAGAGACCTCAACAGCACGGGTACCCCGACAGCCCTCCCCACCTCCGTTCCCCAGCCATCCCCGGGCACAGCAGTGGATTTCCCTCTCTTACCAGCCTCTTCTGCGGCTTGAGCGGCCGGTTGATGCCGTTCATTTTGTGGTAGAGCCCGCAGGCGTTGCACAGGTAGTGCCCGGTGCCGTCCTTCCTCCAGAGCGGCGTGGACATGGCTCCGCAGTTTACACATTCCCGGCCGTCCCCGGGGAACTCCTCGAGGTACTCTGGAAGAGATATCCATAAGGGTCAGGAGCCATCCCCACCGTACAGGGCTGCCCAGGGGGACTCCGCGAGAGAGAGCCTCTAATCCTCTGTGCCCCAATACTAGGGGCAATCCAGGCGCGGAGACAGTTTCCCTTCACCCTATCAAGTGTGAACCAAACCCCTTTATTCTCTCCGTACTTTCATCTTTTAATATTTTGCTCAGAGACAGAATATTCCCGTATCCCTTTCCCAAAAGATCCCAAAGGGCTGAAAGCGGCTGGGGTCTCCCTAGGACGGGAAAGGGCAGAGACCCTACCAGCGGGAGAATGCAATGTTATCCCGGGATGCAAAAATAAATGGGAGAGGGGGGAAAATGGGACTATTTTCCTGATTTCTATCACGAAAGTCATGAAACCACTGGCTGGGGGGACGGCCCGGCATGGGAAGGCTCGGGGCTGCCCGCGAAGCGATACCGGGCTGGCAGCCGCGGGACACTCGGGGCTCCCCGGGAGAGCATCACCGGCCGCCCGTCACCCCAGCGCCTGCTACCCAGGCTCTTCCTCACTTTTTGTCTCCCCGAAAAAAACCCCAAAGGTCCCGGGAAGGAGCCGCGGAGCCTCTCTGATCACCGTCCGCGGTCCGTCCCTGCCCCGCGGCAAACGGGCAGCCCGCAGCGAAACTGGGAGACCACTCAATCGAAAGCCGGTCTCTTTCCTTCTACTACTTTTTATTCCTCTCTCTTTCTTTCTTTTTTCTTTTTTTTTTTTTTTTTTTTTTTTTTTTTTTTTTTTTTTAAATACTTTTCTCCTCCCACT
>VXBX01005099.1:487212-547237 GCA_013400415.1 Scytalopus superciliaris
ACTGCCCGGCGCCCCGGCCCCTCGGCCCTAATCCCGCTTCGGCTGATTTGTGAGTCCTGCGCGGAGGAGGACGCGTGGGAGCGTCCTGCGCGGTCCCCGAGGGGGCTTTTAGCTCCCCCCTCCCCCTAAGGAAAAACAAGGGGGGAAAAAAAAAGGCAAGTGGAGACACAAGGGCAGAGACGTTCCCGCTCCTGCCTGCACCGGACAGGGAAACAAGGCACACCCCGGCTACCCTCTCTGTGCATCGGGAGGTGACCATTAATTAAATGCGTCCCCCTTCCATCCTCTGCCTCTCCCGGGCTGCAGCATCCTCCCCCGGGGCTCTGAGGCACCTCGCAGCCCCCTGCTCTCTGGTGTGCCAGGTAGGGCGAGTTCCGACGCTAGAATCGAGCCCAACTCGGTGCCCGGTCTCCGGACTCTGTCCTGGGCCACTCACCCAGCAGCCGGCACAGGGTTCCCTTCTAGCCCCCCGTCCCGAGCCACCCGATGCAAAGGGAAACCCAACATGTATTTGTCCCCTCAGCCCCGACAGGCGGCATGGGGCTGCACTCCGGCTCTGCCCCCAGCTCCCAGAGGAAGGAAGGACGAACTGCCCGGGGGTACAGCAAGTTGCCGGGGGCTGTTTCCCCTGCCGGGTGGGCAGTGAATGGGGAGGATGGATGGGAGGGGACCAGCGGGGTCTGTATCACCCCATCCACATCCCCTAGTCCACATATCCCGGTTCGTATCCCTCCATCCTCCCCCCAGCCCCTTCCTACCCAGTTTCCAAGGGTTGGGCTGGTCCCTGCCCAGGGACCAAGCTCAGGTACCTCCCGCACTGAGACCGGGCTGATTCCTAAGGCAGTGCTGGAGAGAAGTGATGGACACAGCCAGGGCTCGGGGAGGCCCCGTCCAGTGAGAGGCTGTGGGCAAGGACTGAGCTGCCCCAGCTCAACCAGGCAGGGACAGAGAAGTTTTGTGCCTGAAGGAGTAAAGGGGTGTCAGAGGGCTGTGTCTCAAAAGGGTTAAATAAACAGCAGGCTCTGCCAAAAAATATTTATCTCCTGTTATATGCATGTGGTGGTAGCTCTTAGAGAGGGGGGCTGTGATAAAGGTGGGGAGAAAGTATTTAAATTTCCTCCCCTCTGCCTTGGTCTGAGATCCTGTTTTCTTCCTTAGCCCATAAGGATTTCACTAGCATGGAAAATAAAAGAGGTCCAATAGAGATGTTTCTTGCTGTCCCCTGTAGACCCCTTTAACTGGGAAGCTTCAATCTCAACCATTCCTCCAGCCTCTCATGAGACAAAACTGGCTACAGAAACTACCCATTTTCCTTCAATATTTAGAGGGTATAAAATACCAACTGCAACCTGAGCCCACTCAAATGGGTCATTTGGCATGTGCCTCCCAAAAGTGATCTTTGCTTGTGTGATTCTGGCCCAAATTGTTTAAAATTCATTTTCCTTCCAAGCTAATTTAACAGAAACTCCAAGTTGCAGAGCAGTCAGGAAATCCTCAGGCTGACAATAGCAGGGCCAGTGAGCATGGGCTGGGACTGTGGCTCCTGCTGCTAGAAGCACCCTGAGAAGGAGACCACTTCTTTTTTTGGAGACGGGCAAGCTGTGTTCTCCATGTTTATTTTAATTGGGTTGCTCTGAGGGCTCCAACTTTGCTACAAGCCCAAAAGACAGGGACTTCCAGACCAAGAAAGATATCCAGATCCTGGGAGGGGATCAGTATCTTGAAGAGCTGAGGGTCTGACCCCACCTGGGAAATTCTCCAGGAGTTTTGCCATGGGCCGGGGCAGCAAGTGACTCAGCATCCAGCCATGTGGGCACACTGGAGGATGCCTTGTGTATACAATTTCTTGTGCATGTAAATGTTTGTAAGGTTGAAGCTGGAGGGCACAGTGAGGCACTGGCCAGGCAAGGAGAGGCAAAAATCTTCTGTATTGTGTAATGGAAACTATTTCACTGTACAAACTCCAGCCTGTGTGTGCTGAGCTGGTGGTTTGATGCTGGAGGTGCCAGCCTGGTCCTGGCAGAAGCCAGCGAGCAGGGTCTGATATCAAACTACTTCCAGAGCCTTTCCAGCTACCCAGGGTTTCCACTGTGCTCCCTGCTGCCATTATGGGCAATAACTGGGGAAAGAAAGAAAAGAAAAGGCTATTTTGGTATATTAACCTCCTTGTGGCCAGGTGAAAGGTTAAATTCACATGATTCATTGGCGGCTGAGAGACAGCACTTTGTTGCTAGGATTTTGGGGAATGCGGAGGGCTCCAGCGAAGGAGTCTCGCTAATCTTTAAGGGAGGGAGCCAGGCTCCTGTCTGACGGCTGCAGGCCCAGCAGCTCTGTGTTTCATTTCAGACTGTCACTCTCCTATCTCTCAGCTCACTCCCAGCTCCAGCTTGCTGCCAGATCTTGGGAACTGTTAACTCAGACAAATTTATAGATGGAAAAAGAACAGTTAGCCATTGTTCCTGGGATGGGGGAGGGAGGAAAGCGAGGAGCTTCAGCCACCAAAGTCATGATGTAACCTGGTTGTTGCTTGGTTGGAATAAACGTGCAAAAGATCTTCCTCTTCCCATGCCAGGGAAGGGAATTGGGACCATTATGTTGCTACTAAAAGTTGGAAGATGGGATGTTGGTGCCCAAGCCATTTAGAGATATTTGTAGAGCATTCCCATAATGTGGAATCTCCCAGCTGGACATCTCTGGGGTATGAGCTCATTTTTTCATCTCAAGTCTCGTGATACTGGGTGTTTTTCCTTAAAACCTCAGACTTTGGAGTAATAAGATCTAGTATCAACAGCAGTGTTCTCACAGTTATGTGGGCTGCTGAGAGGAAATGGAGACATCTCAAGGATTAACAAAGAAAAAACAGCTGGCAAATAGGGAGACCCTCAGATTTATTATTACTTAGAAATGTAACAACTTTGAGGAAGCATTGCTGACTTCAGCTACCTGGGAGAAAAGTAGACCAAGAAGCTGTTTTCTCACTGGCACTCTACCCCTGCTCTTCATTTGGACACACTTCCAAACCATCCTTTGTGATGGAAAGACTTTTTTTTTTTCCCCAATACAACATCAAACCCCTTATCTGGAAAATGAGAGAGCACTCACTCACCCTGGGGTTTGCTTTATAGCTTTTAGATGGTCTGTGACTCCTGAACATGGGTCTCTTTGGAGGTATGTCTTCCAAAATTACCAAAAGAACACAGATACACCTTCTCAGAGCATTCACCCCCTACACACACCTCCCTGCAGCAAGGTTGCACCCTTGCTACCATCCTCACAGTTTCTGTAGCCCCTTCCCCAACTGGAATCATTCCTGGGCTCGCTCGCTTGGAGGGAAGTGTGGGAAAGGTCTGGAGGGCTGTTACCTGCAGCTGGGTCTGCCTGTCCTCTTCTGCATTTAGCTTCAGGACAGGAGGAACCTGCATCACAGTGGGATAAATCAATTGGGGTTTTTACTGCTGTTCTGAATCCAGATCCTCACATTTTTTTAATCATTATATAGGTATACAGAGTAGAAGGAGGCAAGAAATGTTGGATTTAAAAAATAAATAGTGAGTTGTTACACACTTAGTCAATCCAACCACTTGCGAATCTGGCTGCATGGAAGGTGGTTTCTTCTTCCAATGTCTGAAGGTCTGCAGAAGTCTGTTAGTTTAAGCAGGAGACTGCATAGGTTTGATTCTGAAGGCCCAGAAGACTGCACAGTCCAAAAACATGACTCCCCCTCGTATTACTTACTGGAATTTTATTTAACTCTGCAGTAACAGCCACAGAATTTCACATCTTATAAAATTTCTGCCCAAAGTCAGCTGTGATATTACTGCTTATTTTCTTCTTTTTTTGGTATTTATAACTAGAAGTACTTCTTTTTCCCATTACAGGCTTGTTGTGAAGTTACTGAATCAAAAGCCCAGCATTACACAGATGTGCAGTTCAAACACAGGTGTGAATGAACCTCTGGTGGAGGTCTTCTACTGAAGTTAATACAGGTGCTCTAGGGATGAATTTGGGACACTGTCTGCATTATAGGCTAATTTTGATTTTGCACCTCTCTCCTCATGTATTTTATGTGTCTAAAAATAATCTTCCATGAGGGAGAAATGCCACTAAGACTTCTCATAAGCAAGGTACTGAAATGATGTGACAAATGAATGGTGTATACTTTTCTGTCTATTGAACTAAATTTAATGTTCCCTGCATTGCTTTGCCACACTTAATTTGAATATCCTCATGTCAAATATTTTTGCTGCCTTCACTCTGTGTTTGCAGGCTGTGCTTTCCTTTCACAGCTTCTCTGCCACATCTGAACTGCCTTGATTGGGTCAGCAAATCTCCTCCACCTCATGAAACTCTCCACTTCTCTCCATCTCTTTCATTGCATCTCTGACCTCTCCTAGCCTCATTTTTCACCTTCTCAACAACCTCTCAGCCCTCATGGGCTGCATTTTTCATCTGATTTGGCAGGAAAACATGGCTCCAATTAGTTGGAAAGATGGCATGGAGAGGGAGAGGTGGAGAGGCAGCTGGTTTAGCCAAAGTGGGAAGCAAAGCACTTCTTTATTTCTCTGGAGTCCCCATCTGCTCAAGACAAGGTGGCTTCCATGGTTGAATGCTCTGGAGTTGGGGAGCAGGGGAGAGCTTTTTGTTACTTGTCCAGATTTGCAAATACAAATTTAAGCCAGAACCTGAGCTTTGCACTGTGTGAGTTTTAGGCCTGGACCACAGCTGGTCCTGCCCAACTGCTTTCTCCCATCACAGTGGAAACTCACCAATTCTGTGACCAAAGCAGTGCCTGGGGGAGAACACGGCAATGGGCCACTCACAATCTCCTGATCACTCTTGAGATTTTGCAGAAACAGGCTGAGCAAAGCCATGTGTTACAAGAAACCTCTGGAATGATTTTAAGAGAGCAGAGATATGCAGAAGCAGAAGTCCTGGCAAGCTTTTCTTCAGTTCCCCATGGACAGGAAGAAAATTATGAGCATGTATATCCCATCTGACTGTACCCAGGCCAATCTCTAGGTAGAGTTTAACCATTGTCCAGCTCTTACAAACCTTCAGCCTCACATCTGGTCAGCTGGCCCCTTTCTGCAGCCAGAAGTTGGGGGTCTTCCTTTCAGGGGCTGTTGGCCAATCTGCATACAATTGGTGCTGTGGGTTGAAGCTGAGGTCACCATTGAAATCCTGTGTTTTCAAGAGTTGTTTGATCAAACAGAATTTACAGGCCAGGACAGTTATTGACAGAGCTGACAAAAGTGATGCTCCAAAGATTTACAGTCCAGGTGTGTTGTCAGAGCAACATATTTACCTGAGATCTGTTAAAATTTAATCCCTAGAGACCTTCTCTGCCATGTCCTCAAGGGTCACACCTCCAGAGCCATTTGAAGTCACCATGCAAATAGCCCAGAGTTTAGCAGCTTCCAGGGGAAATAAGAGCAGATACAGTGATTTAAAATGTTTTTAATGGGTATAAAATTGGAGAGGTGAACTGATATAGGATGCCCTTTCCCTTAACCCAAATGTACAATTCTCCACAATAAAGCTCTTTGAATATATACACATTAGTCAGGATTATCTCTGAATGTCTAGTGGGCTAAGAATATGGATCCTGGAGACGTCAGCAGGAGGATTCATTAGAGGAGACGGCAAGTGCTTGGAAATGGGAAATGTATTCTCTTATAAACACAGCCTGCACTGAGGCTGACCTTAAAACTGAACAGAATTGGCCGGAGAGACGGGGAAGGCAGGGAGGGAAAACAACGTTCATATGCAATCATCTCCATTTTTTGTAACACAAATTCGTACTGAGGTTTCTGTAACTTTTCTTCATGTTCCAAATGAAGGGAAGTCTCACCCTCAAAACCAAGACTGCTGAAAAGGGAATGTCAACGCAGCCCAAGTTTACTCTTTCCCAGTGAGATAAATTCTGTAGGATTTAGGGGTACAAGATGTGACTCCAAGAGGGATTCCCCCACTGCTGATGTGCTGGAGCTTCCACATGACCAAAGCATTCCATATTTCTCATCCCCAGAACCAGATTGCTTATTATTGGCTCTTAAATCTCACTGTCCATTTTTGCAATATCAGAGTTCATGTATTTGGATGAGTTCTTGTACATGAAGTGAAAAGATGCCCAGGAGTTTTAGAGCTCCTCTGTGTGTCCGTGGGCACAGACTGGTTTCCCTTTTATTACCACCTCTCCTTGCTCTCTCATTTGCCTACTGAGCAAAACAAAAGGAGCTAGCACTGAGTATGAAAGGAACTCAGCAAGCCAACATTGACTCCTACCTCATATCTATTAGCTGTAAATTACTTTAACATGAGTGACATCACACTTGACTCTTGGTAAAACGGTGTTAAGTTAGTGGGTAATAAAACAGCTTGACACTAATGATGGGTTCTGTGTGATAAATTACTGTCAGTGATCAGATAAGGGTTCTTGAGACTAACCTTGAACTAAATCTATTTTGTTGCTACATCTTGTGTGCAGTGTTCCACTCCTTACAGTGGGGATTAAGGGCTCAGAGCCCAATCCTGCACTGTGCTTGGAGGCGAAAGGGCTGTTTGTGTGCAGGAGCATTTCCAGAAGCAGCTTCCAAACATCAGGCTGCTCCCACGAGTGGAGCAAGGAGGGTTTAGCCCTAGCCTTGGGAGCAGTCATCCATTTCCACAGGCCTCATGACCACATTTGCAAATGCAGGAACAGTTTCCAAGAGATGATTTCAGTATTCAGATCTCAGATACTTTTAATAAAAAACCCCAAACAAACAAAAAAGCATTACATAACTAAGGGGTGGATCCTCAAAGTTTCATTTTTATATTCGTTTTATGTGAAAGATTTCATTTTTGGATATTTTTTTGACCTATGTATTAGATCTGTCCTACAAACCATGGATGTCAACAACCTCAGTAAGAAGAGAGAACGTTCAGCAGCTGGATGGATCAGGCTCTCATTCAAAGAACTTGTTTTACTTGCAAAACTTTGGGAGAAAGCTTTATGCCCAAGAGCTGGGAGCTGGCCAAAGTCAATGTAATGCATGGGATTTTGAATATTTTTTGCATGTATTTTCTTTGGACTGTAACCAGGGTGCTGCTTAGAAAAGGCTTCCCAAATTGTTTTACACTGTTATTGTTATTTGAGGCTCCGTTTTCATTTATCATTCAGGTAACATGTTTGTGATATATTTTTTTGTACTACTTCTTGTATAAACCATTGTGTTAAAACCTTTACCATCGTTAATTTTCATGGACAAACACTGTTGTCCTGGCCTATTGATTACAACTGGTCTAAACCTGAATATTTGTGTGATATAAATGGCTCCACCAAAGACAAGTTTTCACTGTGTTCATCCAGATACCTCATTTATCTATGGTTACGACAGAGCTCATATTAAGATGCACTGGTTTTAATGCAAGATGTAATTAATTTTGGAAAGTCCATAATGAGGAAAGGGCCCTTGAGAGGATGGCTTCAGTGTAAGAGAGAGGACTGTGGGGAAAATAGCTGGATGTCTGGGTCTTCAAAGAAACAGAGATTGCTGAACCATGGATACCACATCAGGGATACAGTTAAAATGCTCCCGTTCTTCTAGGGAAAGTAATTCTTAAAATGCTCAGTTCTTCTGCTTCCAACTGAGCAGTCAAGTAATGAAGAGCCCAGAGACACCATTTAAGCAGAATTATTAATTGACCCTGTATTAATCCAGGGTAAATGCACTGTTTACAGTGAGAGCATGGTTAGTTCTCCACAAACAGCAATCTCAAGGATGAAGATGCTTCTCACCATTCAATCCCATTTTTTCCCATAATTTTCTTGAATGTTCAGTTTCATTTGAAAGGATTTGGTCTTTTGCTACATGATGCAGTGCACAAACAGTTTCTCTTGGCTTTTTGTTTGTTTGTTCCTTTGCTTTCCTTCCTATCCCATATCTTGATCCCTCTGGGGAAAAAAAAAAAAAAGGTAAGGAAAGAGAGGGAAAGTAACACTTCTGCTTGGAATGAAAGGGAGGAGTCTGTGTGGGAGATGTCAAATGGAGCAGAAAATCCCTGGACTTTCTCCAGAATCCCCATCCACTTGAGCTGTGAATACAATCAGTTTATCAAAACACCCTCTGGTGCATTGCTGTGAGGGAGTGGACTTGTCCCTCTGTCGGAAAAGGTTTTCAAACAGTGCCCTGGGTTTACACAACAGTGGTGAGATTCTCATCCATATCACAGCCCCTGTATGCAAAGCAAAAAGGTGCAAGGGGAGACAGAAAGGAGCTGGCACACCGTGGCTTGCCCCAAAAGAGCCAGGAAGAGATCTGTGTGTGGTGGTACTGGGGACACAGGGGACACTGCGGCTGCTGCTGCTTGCCAAATCTCTGTGGAGATGGAGCCCTGCTCCCTCCTACTGATCCCTCACATACCCACTCACCCCAAAACTCACCCATACCCCAATCCTGATGGTCCTTCCTCTCCCCTCCACTGCCATCTGCTTCCTGGCCAGATGCTGTCCTGAAGGGAAAAGAGATCTGATCATTGATGAACTTGGTCTCATGAGCACTGAGGACAACTTGCAGCCTATCCTTACACCTCTCAGTGCTGATCCCAGGTTCCCATAGTGAATATCTGGGGGGCACTGGACTGATGTAAACCTCACTGGGAGTTGATCTGCACCACAGACTTCCCTGAAGCTCCACTGTTTGGAGGGGAAGAGGCACACCAGCAACATTTGGGCAAAATATGCAGGCATAGCCAGACTTGAGGAATTCCTTCTTTCTTCCATTCCACCCTTTGATTTGTTGAGCACGACTGGGGGCACAGATTTTACATCCCCAGTTCTGACAAACCGGCCCATGAATGTGTCACACACATGCTCACAGACGTGTCCAGACTTAAATGCTTTTGTCTTCAACATGCTCCTTTTCCCCCCCTTTTTTCCCCTTCCCTTCCCAGACATAACATAGCCCAACCGACCAGAGACACCGTGACTACCATGATGTAGGAAAGAAACAATCCCTGGCTGGAGTGGCGGGCTCCAATCAGCTTATCCGACAGATGCATGAGCAGGAAATGCAATATCATGTCCAATTTCTCATACCTTATTCATGACTGCTGCAATCGCAGAACACATGTAGCCCAGCGATATGTGGTGCATAATGGTTTTGGTGTGAGTCTTTCCTCTTCTCTTGCTCCAAAACAGGCGCTTTTTCTGGGAGAGAAGAGGGTTCCAGAGAGGTGCTGATTTGGCTGAGATGGGAAATACCCGTGGGCTTATGTAAAACATCAGGAATGGATCTGTGCCCACATTTGCTTTGCTAATTAACCTTAGCTTGGGCTCAGAGGGACTTGTTTTGGAGGGGTAAGTGAGATGATATGGACCAGAGCCCAAACACTCTCTCTGCTCTGTGTAGCTGCCTCTGGGGTTCAGGGAGGTGTTTTTCTTATCCTTTTGGACCCGGTCTCTCTGTCCCTAGAAACACCCTGAGTCCATCAAGCAGTGAAAACACTTGATGTCACAACTTCCCAAGGCACAGCAGGAGGACCTCCTGTCCCAGATGTCCCAACCTCTCCCCAGTCAATCTTATCCTGAAGCCAGAGTAAGGAGGAGAGACCAGACTCTCAGACAGCATCACAGCACCTCAATGCTGCTGGATTTGTGCAGGAAAAACGTTATTTGTCCCCATCACCTGTGTGGTGGGAGCCTCAGGCCGGGTACCCAAGCTGCATCCTACACAAGCTGCTCCCCTACTCTGCTGGAGGACCTTTTCAAAGAGCAATGAAAAATATTTTATTTTGTTGGGGACTGTAATGTTGACTGGGCAAAGCAGGATGAGGAAGCTCTTCAAGGAACAAACAGGGACCAATTTCCATGCTGAGATCTTGGGATCAAGCATCCTTTGGTGTTGGCCTCATATTTGCCTGGCCTCTCCAACATCCAGTTTCAGTAAAAACTTTTTGGTTAATCTAATTTTCTTTTTCCATATTATACTGTGCCATAGGAAAAATGACTGAGTGACAGACTAATCCAAATTAAACTCCTCTGGCAGGGAGAGCAAGAGACTAAGGATTGTGCCCTGAAACACAGCCCTGTACAAGGTTACAATAATAAAATAATTGAGAACTGAGGGAAAGGTGAGTTCAAAGTTTTAGAAAAATCCCACCTCTGTGTGTTTGTGTGGAAACATCTATTTCTGCATGTCAGCACCACTCACACAAAAAAAAAGTTTAGCAAAGCTGTGCCCCATCCATTAGTTTAAAAAACTTATTTCTGCAGTTTAACTCAAGTGGTGAGCTTTTTCTGCGTAGTGTTCCTCGTGCTTAACAAGGTGCCCACAAATTTAATAATTATCATGACAAAGTTTCTACATTCTTGCCCAGATTCCAGGGTTTTCCTCTAAGCCGGCTGGCCATACTGTAAAAGTTGGTAATAAATATCTGTCTTTGGTATAATAAAAGCAATGTTTATATTCTTGACAGAATGCATTTGTGAACTTACAGTCATTAGAGATGTAAACTGAAGGCAAGAAGATAACCTCTCTCCCAAATGTTCTATTTATTTCTGTAAAGTAATTTGTATGATTTATCTTATAGACTAAGGTTTATGGTTCACTTTGAACTCCAGGTTCTTAACTCAGCAATTGCCTGTTTGGGCTGAAGCGTATAAGTGATGGCATGACCCAAAGTGCTAGATGAAAGGAAAAAGACAAAAACAAGGCAGGCTTCTGGGATTTTAACCATCATTTCTATATTCCATTGACATCTCTGAGTTAAATATTTTCCTTTAGAGGCCAATATGATTGTTCCATCTGTATGCCATATCTCCCAGTGACAAGGCAAAGCACAGAACATGGGCATCTTCAATGAGGCATGCCAGGATGTGTCCAGCAGGGAATGCGAGGAGGTCAAATGCTGGTTTTAGTCATAACTCCCAGTTTCCAAATATTCATAAGCATTAAAGCAGCATCTATTTTGTGATTCATAAAGGCAGCATTTGATGTGGGTGTGTGTGCCGCTGCTGTACGGGAAAGCCACGTGTTTTTCAAACGAGGCTTCTAAGTCATGATTGCAAGAGATACTATTTAACTCTAAATAGACACAGTCTTCCTGACTTTGCAAAGGCTGAGGAGAAACTGAGGTCCCTGACCTGCCTCATTCATCCAATGCCAAACAGCAAAAGCTGTTGAGGCAGCAGGAAAACTCAGGTTTGAGGCAGATGAACAATAAGGTGCCAAAGCAGCACTGAGGGATCTGCAAAGCTCAGCTCAGAGCAGTGCTGAATATGTGGAGTGGCCGCACATTTCCGCTTTGGTTTTGTATTTTTATCACCTTTTTATATGTAATGTCTCATTTTGGCATCTTGTAAGAAGGCAACTGAATGCGCTGTGCTAAAATATTTAAGGTTGGTTTAAATCTGCCCAATCCTGAGTGTGTCTTTTCTGTAAATAGGAGTGACATCGTTAGGGTGAATTGCTGGAGGCAGTGTAGGACCTGTTCCCACCATGTTGTGGGTGCTGAGAGTTGTTCCTGGGCAAGTGCTCACTTGCATTCAGCCCCAATTTTAGCAGAATCTTGATGTAAGGAGGTAGTTAAACACAGCTCATTTCTCAACATCTCCACCGGTGCCATCAGAAGGGATGAACTGATTTCTCCATCACTTAGCCTGGCAAAAATCCAAGAGACTCAAGTGTGTACCATGACATTTATCTGTTTTCTTTGAATAAGTGAGAAAACCTGGAGTAGGAGGAAAATTATCATTCCCAGGCCTGGCTGCAAGGTGGAGTTTATATTCTGTAGGAAACTTGGATTATTCAAACTATTTTTCATTCCAAATCAGTGTCAAAAAGTCACCTCTCCTCCAAAAACAGCTCATAAACTGGAAATTTTGAACTTTTTCCATTGAAAAACATCTGAACAGGTCAATAATAGAATAACACATATATAGATTTGATATATAGATATGAAACATATCAAAATAAACCTACGAAAGTCAAACTCTTCATTTGGTTACATTTCTCCTGCCTGTTTTCAGAGAAATGGTGTATCTCCATGTTTTGAAGATGACAAGAAACAAGAATAGCTGATTTTAGGCAGATTATTATGCTTTGAAACACAGTCCTGTGAACTTTTTTTGTTGCTCTGGGCAGCTCTAACATGGGACAGTAAGACGGCTTTGAGAACTATGAGCAAATTTAGGAGTTATTAATAAAAAGTGCTGGCTTAGCATGCATGGAAAGTGTTCAGCCACCAAACACACCCAGGGTGCAGGGACAAAGCCATCCTCTCCATAACTCTGCCATCAGGTGACTTGAGCACCAACATTTGTTCAGGTGTTATTTTATCTGGTGGCACTGGAGCATAATTCTGTTTGGAACTGTCAGGATCCCTGTGAAACTCCCTCCTGGAGGCTGCAGGCTTTGGCCTCCATCTCTCACCCTGATTAAGAGGAAAAGATGCTCTTTGTTCCGGATAGAGAGCAAAGCTGAAATTTATTGAAGCCATTTAATCTCCTGGCTAATTGTCTGCATATGAATTACCTGCCCTGGTTGGCACTTCTGCTGTCTAACCCAGTTGAATATGATTTCTGAGAGCCAGGAAGAGTTGCGTGCTAAGCACTGGCTATATTTTGGTGCATTTAGTTATCAATATGTGGAATTCTGTCCAGTCCTGGATGTGAAAAATCCATATCTTATCTGGCCTCTGCCAGGTCAACATTACTCACAATTCAGACACCATTTACTCTGCAGGGCTGAGACCTGTGTGATGCCTGGCTCTGACCAGTACTATTATTCACTTACTCTTGAGAACACTATAATTAATCAGAAATACATGTTAACACCCTGTCTTCTCTCCCCTGCCTCCATCAAAAATCCCCACCAGCCACCCAGCTTCTGAAAACCACCAGATTAAGCCCTTACTGAAGTTAATGGGAAAAAGCTCAGCAGGAATTCATCATGCTGAGGGTCAGCCTCCTGCTTTTTCTTGTCTCCTAAGGTAGGCAGAAAGCCTGGAAAATGGGAGCAGGGTTAGGAGCTACCAGCTGCCTGTGTCTGGTGTTTGCTGTGCTGGATGTGGCCATAGATCACTGTGCAGAAGTGAAAGAGAAACATCCCTGGAGTTGGTTCAAGTGGAGAAAGAGTTTGATACTGAAGCTGATGTTGTGTCAATAAATTATTATACAATAAAAGTTGCAAAGGGAAGATGGTAACACACAGTTTGGAAACAGCTTCATGAAGTGCCTTTATTTGCAGGTGTAAAAATTATCCTTTTTTTGTGATAGACATAACTCCTTGATACCAAATCACATATCAGAGTTTTCCAGCTGCTGTAGCACCTGAGATGTCACCCAGTGATTAATAGGGATGACAAAAAGGTAACCTGCAGGCACACCAGACTCCTGGCTTCAGGACATATATTCTTGCCCCAGAAATCTTCTCCATCCAATTTCTTCAGCATTAGCAGGAAAACCATCCCAATGTAGGCAGTGGCTGAGGTGCCCCCCGTAGGAACACAAGCTGTCCTGCCCAAATTCCTCTTAGTACATGCATTTAACATGAAACATGGAAAATAAGAGGTAAGAGCTGGCCCCAGCATCGGGTTCTGGGGAGCCAGTGCAGGCAGGAGCAGCATGTACAATGGACCATCTGTTTCCCTCTGTTTTTATTCCCAGATTGGATCAGCTGGGCTAAAGGAAAATAGAGAGAGCCAGAGTACCAGCACCGCAGTCCTCACTGCACAAGGGACACGGGCACTGGGGAGGTGCAGAAATGCAACAGCCTCCTGCAGCAGCCAGTGGAATGGAGACAGTTCAGTGCTCAGCTTGGAGAACAAGAGTATGTCTCAAATGGGAAAACTATGCTAGAAACCAAGAAAAATGAGAAATCCCCCAAAACAGCTCCTTCATCCTGGCTCTGGATGATGCTGGGTTTTCTATAAATCCCAGGCTGTGCTAAATTTTCCTTCTTAGACTTGGGATTGTTTCTCCTGAAATTGTGCCTACTTGCCCCAAAATGTGTCCGAGCAGGGCTGGGGAAGGGCTCTGCCCAAGTTCCAACCAAAGAGGCTGTGATGGGCTTGGTGCTCCACATGGGAATAAATTCATCAGTGCCAGGAAAACTACTGGTGGCCTTGATATTATTCATGTGATTAAGTGCACAATTCTTTTAAGCCTTGAATATACAACTAGCTGCAGGTTGTAAGGTGCATGAGAATAAGTATGGGCAGGATTCAGAGACTTGTTTAGGGCTGTCCTGTGCTTCAGAAAAACTTTGCTGTCTGCTGAGTCAGGCAAGAAAATGAGCATAATTCGGTCTGGAAAAGAACCTTTTTGCAGTCAGGCAGGTATTTGCCATTTCACAGCACATTTCATGATGCAGGAGGAGGGCACCAAACTGGATGAATCTGTCTTGAAATTTTGTTCCCCAATCTGAGCAGCTATGGGGTGGTAACCCAGGGGTGACCCTCAAGCTGTGCCGATGCCCCCTACCCTGTGCCCACCCCATGGGTGTCTCTCCACCCATTGAAAGCACAGATAAGCAGGAGGCAAATGCTGTTTTCTCTCTTTGGGACTGACCTGTAGCTGACCCTGCTCTTGACAGGTCATGTTGTAAAGCTGGTGGGGATGGCAAGTCTCTGTGCTGGCACTGGTGGGGACAGTGGGACAGGAGCATGGTGAGGTGTCCCAGGCTCAGGGGATGCCTCTCAGGAGTTTTCAGTGTGTTTGCTGTGCAACATGTGCCTGCTCCTTATATGTGCACCTTCCTCATCCATGTGCACGTGTTACTGGCATCTTGCAACCTTCCCTGAGCACTCACCTCTCTTTGAGGGGTATTTTAAGAAAAAGAAATCTCTGTTTTACAACATTCTGACACAACCCACTACTTTTGGATCTAAGTGGACATCTCTTTGCACTCAGAGGTTAAGGCTGGGCGAGAGTCAACCTGCAGGGCACAAGGCTGGTCTGTATAGTCAGTTCCTCCCCAGTTTGGAGGCAGAAGCCCCCAGTGCTCTGAAAGAACCCAAACATCTCCCTGGGATCACAGAGGCCATGTCTCAGCCACATAAGCCCTGCCTTGGTACCTCCTACTTCTCAATATCTTTGAATGCCTGGAACATCAGAGTTCACCACTTCAAGCTCTTCTTGGCAGCCACAAGGTATAAAAAATGATAACAAATAAAAGCTGAGATAGTTGCACAATCACACAACTCCAGGAGTAGTGTAAAATCAAAACCAGAAACAACACTTGTTGCAAGATCCGTGGGTTTATCATCAGAGCTGGAATTGTTATCATTAAAAGCAAATATTGCACACCAGAAATATCTCTGTTATAAAGTCATATGGGAATTTTGCCCTAAAAGTATTCTGCATTTCTCTTAGCTGTACTATGGGAGAACCTCTGGACCTGAGCTGTAAATGTGTTAGGTGCCCTGCAAACAAATAATATCTTCTTTGTGGTATTTATACCCTGCATAATACAACAGAGAAAAAAGCCCTTTGCAAAGGAATGGGAGGAAGCATAAAAAGATTGTAAAACCTGCAGAAGAAGTCACTAGGAGAGACATGGGTGAATACAGGGCTTTATCATTAATATAATTCCTCTTAGAGACAGACTATTTAAATTTTTTGTGCAGTCAAGAAATATAAAGGCAACACAGCGAAGTGATTTTACATAAACAAGCAATAATAAATAACTTGAATGTATCAACAATGAAAGCACAACAAAAAGGTTCACATAAATGAAACTGTTGATGGCAGAAATGCATTTCCACAATGGTGTATATAATAGAAACACTAACACTTATTAATAGCACAGAAAGATTTGCTGGAATACTGTTTGGGGATCAGAAGGTTATTCATTTCAGAGCTTTTGACTGTCAAACTCCTTCAGAAAAAAATGACATTCTTTCATTTCAGCCCTTGAAAATTACATACACTTTTTTTTTTCAAAAAAAATAAATAATCTCATTCATGTTTTCAGAAATGGATTTTTTTCTTTTAAGTGTTTCAAACAAACTTTTTCAAATAACACCTCATTTTGGATTGTATTGCTCTGATAAATCACTGAAACAACACTCTAAATTATTAGAATCAGTTGACTCAAGGAGTTTAACATTTAGAATTGAGATAAGAACCAAAAAATCACCGAAGGCAACAACGACTTTGACTCCAAGAGCAAAACCAAGGAAAACCTGTAAAGGGAATTTGCAGTTAATAGAAACACCACTTGAAATATTTACCTTGTCACTTTACAGCATTTTCCCTATAGTTTTTTTCATATGTCCAGATAAATTCTGACCTCTCTGGCTAATGACCTTTCCCAGAGCTTATCACCTCCAGCGACACTGTGTCCTTGGGTCTCTGATCCTGCTGCCTTTATACCCACTGTGCACACTCGTGTGCTGGGGCAGGTGTGCAGTGTGGCTGTAGGTGTGCAGGGGGACTGTCCTGCCTCTCCAGGGATGGTGTTCACAGCCATGCCCAGCTGGGCCAGGCTCAGGGATCCTCAGCCCCTGGTGGTGGGATGATGGGGAGTGGCTGGGCAGAGCAGCTGTTCACTCTTCTGTCCCTACTCCCAGCTTGGGGCATTGACCTTAACCATGGAGTGACCCTGGGCTTTTCCTGCTGGCAGGACACCCTCACTCCCCTCCAGCCCTGGGCCACCTCTGGAGGGAGGAGAAGCTGTGTCAGGCAGCTGCTGGCAGTTTAGCTGCTCCACTCCTGCTGAGCCATCCCATGTGAGCCCCAGGAGGGTGCTCATCCCTGGATCCTGCCCAATGAGTGGTTTCTCTGAGCCATATCCTTTCATGACCTTATTTCCAAAGCTTCCCCTGCACCCAGGACCATGTGTGTCCCTGTCTGGGGCTTGGGAGAAACCCACCTACTTATTTAAACCAGATCAAGAGGGTGTGAGTGGATTAGGAGAGGATGCAGAGAGTCTGTTTCTGCCAGGCACGGGGAAGGCACCAGCTGTGCTTCATATGGAACCCTATGGAAAATGGAAGAGCTGTTGTCTGTTCCTGCCCTTGAACCATCCCAAAAATTATTCACCTGGAGGCACCCATGGAGACCTACCAGTCCACAGATGGCGGGCATCCATTAGACCCTCTCCACTGCTAGGACCCCAAGAAAACCCCAACCTAGTATCATTTCCTGGCAGCTGAGTAGTCTGAATCCATATCTATTCCTACCCTCTGCTTTTTATAAATTAGGTTCCGCCACCAAAATGTGTTTTCAGAACTTTCCAAACACTTTATTTATCCAAAGGATCATGCAGGAATAATCAATCCCTGGAGCATCTGGTTTCTTTTGATTTCTTTTCTTTTTTTTTCCCCCCCTCCCCCTAATCTGGAAACCTGCTGGGGAACCAGCAGGAGACATGTAATGATACTGAGTAACTTCATTTATGCAGCTTATTCAGTAAAAGCCGCCTTCCAAATGCATCCTCTTGATAGAGGCAACAGCTGAGCAGGGAGACAGAGAAGGGCAGGAGTCTGAGCAAGGAAGAGATGTTCATCTGAGATGGTGGGTTGAGAAGAGGGATGGATGTAGAGGAGAAATTTAGGACATCAAAGGGATGTCTGAGGACGGAGGCTGTGAGTGGGCAGGGAGCAGCAGAAAGGTGAGTGTGGGGAGGAACACACAGGCAGAGGAGTGGAGAGGAAATCATTGACTGATAAGAGATTTTTCCACTGCAATCCTCGTATGTGAGGTGAAATGATGCTTAAAGCATTGGAGACTAAATGGATGGGGCAGGTCATTGGTCAACAGCAAATATGACTCCTAATGCTGGGTGAGCTCATGCAATTTTTCTGCCAAAGTTGTATAGAAACAGCTATATAATGATGTCAGCACTTTTTTTCAAGTTTTGCTGATTCTCCTTTGAAAGCGAAAAAAACGTTATCATGAATATGGAATGAGCATCCTTACAGTGTGTTTGTTCATTCGGATGACATAAACACCAGAGTTTCTACTTGTATGATGTTAAAGAAAAGACCCTTCTTGGGACTGTGGGCTGTGATCTTTCCATCTTGGGGAGATGAAAATACCCCTTAAAATCTTGTTCCAGCTGAGCCACTGGTTATCTGACCCAGTGTTTCGCTGGCTGCAGACACTGAGCCCACAGCCCCAGCGCGCATCCCGGGCAATGGAGCTGCCGTCCATCCAGTCCTGCTCCAGCAGATCGTCCTGCCTCTGTCGCAGTCATCAGCTGTACTTGGGCAGGATCCACAAGCCCAATGCATTTGAAGGTTAAAAAGCAGAAGTCCCACCCACTCCCTTCAACTCAAGGGCTTTCACCCCCTTTTCTTGAAAGGGCGACCTCTGTGAAATAACTCCCATTCACGGCGCAGCCGTAAAATAAATACGTGTGTAAATCGACGGGGCACACTTCAGACTTTGAACCGCAGAGCCGGGGAGCCCGCACCGGTGTTTTCACAAGCTCACGATTGAGCTCTAGCCCTTTGTAAACTTTTACTGGATTGCCTTGGACGTGGCAGAAGCAAACAGTCTGCCTCAGCAATTGCAAACACGCGAGGAGGCTGCGGCGGCAGGCGGCCGCCCGGGGAGCTGTGCATGGCACCGCCAGACACGGGGCCGGTGACTCACGCCCTCCCCGGCCATAAACCCCGAGGGACTGGTAGGAATTGCAGTCTGGTGGGGCTGGGATCGGGACCGGGACTGGGGCTTTCGGAGCAGCTTCACCGAGAGGGCATCTGGGCGACGCTGCTGCTCCCCACGCTGCCTTATTGACCGCTTAAATCCTCCGCAGATCAAAGCGGGTCTGAGGGTTTCTTCCTAATGCTGCTTGAACTACACTGACCTTTTCCTCTGGAACCTCTGTTAACTCCTGCCCATTACTCATTGTAAACAAAAGGGAGATCCAAAGGGTTTCCAACGGCCAAGATGGATGGGAAATGTTAGGAAACTGGTGAAGGATGCTCAGGCAGATGACATGATTTAGGGAAAGCAAGGAATTCAGACCCACACAGGCTGGCAGCCCCAATCCACACTGCACAAAAGCAACATCTTTAACTCTGTCCACGTCTGATGCAGAAATGGCTTAGAAACAGTGATGAGCTAAAATGCTGGAGTGGCTCAATTATAAACTTTACAACTCGGTCGTGGGTCAGACTGGAAAGGGATCACCAGTCCTGCTGAGCACATGCAGTGCCGTGTCACAGTTTGCAGCTATATCAGACAAAATCATCCCATCAGGTTGGAGGAACCTTGAACTCTGGAACAGCTCTGCTTGGAGCTTTGAACTTTGTGGCTTCTCTCTGCTTCCAACACAAATGCTGTGCTGCCATATGGATACTTGGCACCACAGTTTATCCTCTCCTTTCATATCTTATCCTCTTTGGGAAGTTCTCTGGTATACCTCACGTGCTCTTTTCACTCAAAAGACCATGTGCACAGGCTTGAAACAACATTAAACCTTGTCATGGTCCATTACTCTTGTCGTAAAAATGTCTTTTTTCACATAATGCATCAGAAATATCTGTTTAAACTTCAGAGATGTTTCTGCACAGGCTGCAGAGGGAGGACCAGCAATACACCCTCTCCCCAAACATGAGTACCATGCTCTCAGGCACATGGTATGATTCTTGGGGTTTTCTGCTCAGGTCCAGGAGTTGGACTTGGTGATCCTGATAGGTCCCTTCCAACTCAGGATATTCTGTGATTCTGTGAGCCTGTGCTCATCCTACAGCATGGAGGCGACAGCTGCTGATGGCCAACAGGCCACAGCCAGTCCTGGACTGGCACCCAGATTCTCCTGAGCCCTTCTTAGTGGTCAGGAAAGTGCTGGTAACTGAGAGTGTTTTGTGTCTGATGGCTTCTCAGGTTCATATTCAGGCACAGACATGATTCATCTGACAATTCAGATCAATTCTTCATGCTCTCCAGTGAATGGATGGTGAGCTGAGCCTGGCAGGTTGTTCTTTTGCCTGCTTGTCCTGCCAACAATCAAGATCTCGACTCAGGAACACTCGGGGTGACCTGCAGCAAGCATCTTTGTCCTGGCCACCTCCAGCAGACCCGTTTCCCGGTTGCTATTTAAGCAGGCCTTGTCTTTCCCTGGCCATAACCCCCACGCACTGCCTGTGCCGAGCCCTTTATCTGCCCTCCAGTGGAAACAAAGGCTCAGGGTGTGACATGGTACCAGCAGCGCCCATTCCCGTCCGATGGCGAGTGATAACGCGGAGCCGCCCTCACTCGCCACCACCCGAGCGGCACTGGCCAGGCGGCTGCCCCGTGCCCGGGCCCGCTGCCTCGCCCGAGTCCCTCGTGGACACAAATCAATTAATCTCTCACTTTTCCCCATTCCCTCTCTGTTGCAGCCTGGTCTTTGGCTCAGGAATTCCCCCTTGGCTGCCCATGGCATCTGCCGCAAACCTTCAGGAAACTGGTTTTGAAACATCCCTGCCTGGGCAACCTCAGGACTTTGGGGATTTTTGGCATTAATGCCGTGGGGTTTAGGTGTTTTAGGAGCCACAGTTGCCGATTCGATACTGTGGGAAGGAGGCAATTCGCTGTGTGAGGATGGGCAGGTTGGTAACTCCTCCCTTTTGTGGCTTGTTTGAACGGAGCTGCAAGCGTGGGATGGGGCAGTAGAGAAGGGGAATGACCACCCCACCGTGCTGCCCCGAAACGAGGGGGTTAAAGATCGCTTCAGGACTGGAACTGCACCCTGTGCATTTCTGCAGTGCCATTTGTGTGGAGAAAGCAAAATTGCTGCTGCAGTTTCACCAAGTCAGGAGCAAAGCGGATGAAATTCAAGAATACTAAAAGCAAAGAGGCTGATTTTGCTCTGGGAAGCTCGAGTTTTGCAGGGAACAGGGAGAGCCCAGGACTTGGGGTTTGTGTCTGTCGGGCACACAGTGACCTCTGCCGTCCTCCCCCCCAGCAGACCCCAACCCGGCAGGCGACGGCAGATGGATTTGCATTTTATGGGGAATAGGAGCTGGGATTGTTGTCTGCTCGGTGCTGTATTAATCCCACCGAGCGCCGCCGCGGCCGCACGCTCGGCCCAGCCATTCTGTAGTGCCATCTTCAGGCAAAGCTTCAATATTGCTGACATCAAAGAGCCAAGTGTGGCACCAGCCCACTAATGCCTCGTCCTGCCATGTGCAGGTCAGGAATGGCTGTGGCATTGGCTGGGGTCCGCACAGGGAAGCGATTTGATCAAGGTCTGCAGGGACTTTCCTAGGATTTGATGATGGGCACAGCATCACTTGCTTGAGATTGAATGAGAAGTTTTTCCAGGAGCTGGAGCCACCAGGAAACTCCAGCCCAGCGAGCTGGAAATTGGGATAATGTCAATATTATTTTTGAGTAAGGGATTCATTAACAAAAACTCTCTCTTGGGTCCTGTTTAGTAAGGGGTTAGCAGAAGGGGCTGGGGATTCCCACTCTGTTGCCTCTGTTCTGCTGAGTTGGATCCAAGGGGTGGAAGGGGCATCTGGGGAGAATGCAGCCCTGTATGGGCTCCAGGGACCATGAAGTACTTATTGTACTTCATTTTGCTCAGGCTGCTCCCAGTAATATTTACCAATGTGCATTAGAGCTGCAGGTACAGCCCAGATGGCCAGGCTGGGGTGTTCTCGGGAATTTTATGGTGCTACCTGCTCAGGGCTGGAAGCAGCCACGCTGCAGCCTGGCATGGACGTTCTGGCAGCTGCATCTTCATTGTGGATGGAAGCAGCAGGTGGAACTGAAGGTCCCATTCAGAGCCTGCAGCAACTCCTGAGGGGTTCCCCAAAGTTACCGGGGCTCTGGCATGTTTGTGTCCCAAAGCTCTGTCAGCATTGGGATGCAGGATGAGGAAGGCTCCAGCCTTGCCTGCCTGCTGCACACATCTGGCACAGACATGGAGCTGATCCTGCAAACTGTTGTTCGTGTCCCTCTTCCGCTGGAAGATTTTTCAAAGACCAGGCTTCCTACAGCTGATTTACAGCGCTTTTTAGAGCAAAGGGGCGATTCCAGAGAAGCCACCAATTATGTTGATGAAGAGCCTGACAGTAAACAGTGTCTTTTCTCTCTCTAAAAGAAAAAGACACGGAGGGAATTCAGCATCTTCCCAACATCAAAGCTAATAACAGAAGTGAAGTGAGACTCTGACCTTTAACAGCCTGCCTGTTAGTGTGGATTATATCATGTCAGCAGCCATCTGCAATATAAACTATACCTGGCTTTGATGAGACCTCTTATAGACCTTTAAATGGGTGGAAATACTGCATGGTTTTCTGCGGAGAGGAAACCACAGGAATACCAAAGCATTAGCTATGTAGCACACGGGAGGAGGGAGCTGTTGGATCGCTGGGACTGTCAGGACCCTCACACAGATGTGTCTGGGAAGGTGGAGTCAGGGCAAATCATGGCTGTCCCTGCCAGCCCCAGGTTTCAGGCATTTCAGAGTATTTGGACCAGTACCACCTCTTGGGTCTTTTCCTGAGAGCAGGATGAGTTCTGTCCCTACTCTCATATGAAGAGTTTTATTGTCTGGAGACTTTAAGGGTTTGTCACTCCTACAGACAAATTCATCTCTTTTGACAGTCTCTGTCCCTATTTTTGCTGATCTTTCTTTTCTTTCCACCCAAAATGCCACCTCTCAGATGCTTTGGGGATGAACAGGCATCTGACACTCAGCACCCATCTTCCTGCAGTGTCCTCTCTGGTTTCATAAGGTGCTGGTCCCTCAGGTGGTTAAACAAGATAACAATCTTATAGATTCCCAGTTTTCCCTGTATTTTCCCCTCCTCCTTCTCCATCTGGAGACTGGGGAACAGCAAAATATAAAATTACAGGGATAAATATAGCAGGAGCTGCTTTCAGTAGTGTATTAGTTTAAGTGTCCAATAATTAAAGCTGAACAGGAGTAGAAGGTCTGTGTAAAGCATATGCATTGCCCACATGAATTCCAAGTACCATCATCAGGAGTGTGGCACTGCACAGGTGCTGGTGACCATAAGCCAGCACAGGCAGCCTGTGCTACTGACAGGGAGAATGGAAGAAAATGCAGGTGACATTTAACTATTTGAAATATTAAAGGACTTCACAAAAACCACATGTTTAGGCCAATTCTGTGTTAGACTATGTCAGTGATTCCTGGGAGCTGAACAGCCCTTTTCTTAACAGAAAGCCCAGCACTGACCAGTGCCTGTATGGAAGAAAACCAGCAGACATGCAGGACAGGCAGCTCAGAACTCAATGCACCAGCAACGAAATGGGGAGAGCACTTGTAACTCTTGTGCTGTGAACCTGTGTGTCTGACCTGGCTCTCCTGAGCGAGCTGTGGGTGTTTGGTGCTGCCATGCACTTTTGCAGTGATTTTTTTGGAAGTCTCCTAAATTTGCAGCATGGAAGGCCCCAAATTACTGCTGCTGCTTGTGCTAAGACACAGCTGGGGTGAGGGGATGGTGCATGAGCTGTTCCACCTGGAAGCAAATTGCCATGCTATGCTGCCCTCCTGCTCCCAGAAATGATGGAGCCGTTTTCTGGTTAATACCAGAGACAGTTTAGGGAGCTTCTTGTGCTGTTTTCACTGTGCTGATCATGGCACTGAAGGCTCAAAATCCAACCTTTGGCCACACCCTGGGGTTTCTGGGCACTGATTTATGACCCTGACAGCAAAGGGCTCAATGCTGGAGCACCCTGGCACTGCTCTGGTGCAGTCAACAGTGTGTAAAAACTCTTCTGCATTGAAGCTTGGGGATACATAAGAGCAGAGCAGGATCAGGGATTGCAGGAGATGGTGGCAGAAACTTCCTTCCACATAGAAGCATCTCAGTGCTTTGGAAGGTGATAGCCGTGGCTCCCCAGGAGGATCCAGAAATAGCAGGTCTGATGGAAGCACAGAACATCACTGAGAAGCTGATCTAATTTCCTAATATGTTGAAACATCTCACTTACTTCTCAGGGGACTTATCCATAGAAAGGAAGTTTTCTTAGCCGTATCAGGAACAAAAAAGAAAAATAGAGGAGTGAAAAAAAGTAATCATTACACTGACACCTAGAGATAACATTCAAAGTCAAGTGTTGAGTAGTATAACTCTACTCTTATACAAAGCTGATTTATCGGGAAAACTCATCCATTTACAGTCCATAAGTTAAGGGCTCAGGTTGTGTGCACAGAGGTGTTTCAGTCATCAAGGAATATGGTAATAATGTTTTATGGAAATGTCTGATACTTTCCCTCCATGGGGCCTGGCCATTTCTGTTATGAAATACACAATGCTTTAGCATCTTGAAGTCCTACACATTGAGCCATAAAGACAAACATGAGTGATCTTGTATCTTCAGGGGCTTTATGGTGTTGTAAAATATGTTTTATGTTCCAATCAGCAGCGACAATTTATGAACAGAGAGGCTCAAAAAGATATAACATCAGACTATGTATTTTAATATAGTTTAAGAGAACTGTAATACCTTGAATGACATTTGCTCTCAGCACACATGGAAAATGAATAGTAATGCAGTGGAGATTGATGGTTTATTTCATCAGGAAGGGTCTTCTGTGTGAAGAGTTTTATGAATGTTATAGACAATAACTAGTTGGCTTAAGGAAGGCGATTTATTGGCCATGTGGCTCCCTTCTCCTAGAGAGCTCACATTTTCTTAGTGCCTTGTTTGTGAAAATTGTTAGCATCAGTTTCAGGAGGTTTGGTTTTTTCCTGCCTGTAAGTATTAAAATTAGAGCTGGAGATAGACACCAACAATTTTTATTAATGTTTCATTTTATTTACACAATGTATCAGTTATAAGAATGCATTATGAAGTAACACTGAAATGATCTATTTTATATGCAATTCCTCTGGGCGATGAAAATAAAGCTGCTCAGAAGTGGAAGCAATGCAGGTGTCAGACAAGAGTTAGAACATGCTCTTTGTGGAGTATTGGTCACGTTTAAACACCCAGTTTTTAAGATTATGCTGAGAATTTATTGCTAGTGCTGGATTTTTGTGAGTTCAGCATGTTTTGGTAAATCATCCTCAAGTCTTCTGCTGTAATTCATCTTTGGTTAAGCACTGCTGCGAAGGGATGCACAGGCTGGTGGTAGCACAGGGGCTCAACTCTGCCAATAAAAAGCAGCTGTTGAGTCCACAGTGACCAGCCTGTGCTTCTGTTCCGGTGCCCAAACTCTGGGATGTACCCAGGTGTGGGTAAATTTTTCCATCTCCCACCTGAGTATCTTTTTTCCTACCATTTACTTGTGCCCAAGCCACCAGCCAACACCATTTCCAAGAGTCCTGTGATACAAGAAGTCAAGTCCCCATTCTCATAATAAATTGCATTCTTTAGACCTCACATTAACAGTGAAAATTTGGAAGATGTGTTCCTTTAAAGCCTCCCTGTGAGAAAGTAGCCAGTTTTGCTTTCAAAGCAGCTGTGGGTCTCCTGAAAGGACCAGCTATGATTTGTTTAATGCTGGGCAGTGCCAATTTCAGCTCAATGCTTGCAAATCAATGAGAAATCATGTAAGAATCAATGAAGAGGTTCCCAGCCACAGCTCTGCTATACGGGTGGCATTCCAGACCCTGAGGGATTTTAGGCAATGATGGGCTGGGTCAACAACAACTTCACAGGAGAGAGGTGGCCATGAAACAGCAAAAGGTGAAGCACAAGCAGGGACGGGTCATCTCAGCAGGGGCTTTTGGATCATGACACTGGAGCCAGGGAGCTTTCGATGACTCCAGAGTACTCACACGAGCACTTGAAATTTCAGCGAGTACCTTGTTCCTCTTGAGGCAAAGCCAGAGGTGAGTGTTTCACTCCTTAACATCCCCCTTATTTTATCTCCTGATTTATTTTTACTCTAAGAGTTTTATTAATGCTGTTGACTCTCCTGTGTTTAGTACCTGCCCCTCCACAGTAATTAAGCATTAGCTAATACCTGCTCATTGAAAACCATAAGAGAGTTGTATTACCAGGCAGGAAAGGACTACATTGATTTAGAAGACAGTTCACATGGTAATTTCCGTGCCACCTTAAAAATCACTGCGAAGTGATCTCTGGAAGGTAATAAACAAGATGCAAAATCACCATGATAACATAAATCACCTTGAACTCACTTCATATTAATAAGGATTATGCCATGGATCCATCCAAGGGAATTGCTTCATAATGCAGTTTCAATGTCCCATTACTTTAAAGTGTTACTGAAGTAAAAGGGAAAATGGGGTTCTTTGTAGGATATGTGGAATTTTATTAAGCTCTTGTGTGTGGAGAGGAATGGGAGTGCATGGCTGTATGTAGCAGTGATGACACCTGCTAAGGTTGATCAGTTTGCCCTTTCAAACCGGTGTCACCAGAGTCCCCACATAAAACAGCCTGTCCTTAAAACCAGGACAGGAGAATCTGAACCAGAGAAAATAATCCTGAACATCAAACTTCTTGTTCCAGAGCACAGCACATAAAGCGAAAGGCCTAGAAATGCTTTTCTTTTCCTGCTGAGTGCCTTGGATGCACATGATGCAGCACCAGCTCCCAGGATGTCATGAGGAGTTAGGAGCAGAGGAGGTGGATTAGACTCTTCTGGCTGGCATGCCATGAATTATGTGTGAGCTCTACATCCAGCCATTCATTAGAGACTTACCAGCTGCCTTTTGCCTAAATATTTGTTTAAAACCCTCAGCGTATTTCATTCCATAGATTATTTTTTCCTACCAGTTATGAATCAGGGCTAAGAGCGTTTCAGAGAGAAAACACACTTTGCTGAACTCAGATGTTGCATTCAATCAAAGTGCATGAGATACTTAAGACCAGTTGGAAATATGAAGGGGGTTGTTCCAAATTTTGACTGGGACCTGTGATTGTGACCAAGTCACCTGGGGCAATTGCAGATGGAGAAGAGATGAGCTCATTTCTGCAAGTTTCAGGCTCTTTTATTCCAATCCAGTCAGTAAGAAAAATTTTAATTTTTATTTTCACTGTTTAATATTTCTTTTTTCAGTGGTCTAAGCTAATCTTTCTGCCATTCCTCCACAAGGATGTAGTAAATTTTGCTGTCAGTCTGGGAACACTTCTCCAACAGCACCAGAGCTCTCAGGTGATGCCAGTCTTTCATGAAAAGGGTGTGTTGAAGGCAGTTGTATTGGCCCAAATGGTGGTAGGAATAACTGTAATCAAGGCTAGGGGAAGGCTGCTCCATTTTATATCTCTATTTAAGTTTTGTTTCTATTATAAAGTCATTTCAGACCTACACTATAGTTCTTAATTCTGCCCATTAGTGACAAACAAACTTATAAGGGTTTGAAAAACCTTTGTAGCTGCCTCAGCTCTCCCTGGAGCTTTCTGAACAGAGTAAAATTTGAAGCAACATTTCATTTAATCCAATTTTAAAATACTTCAGGATAATTAGATGACTAGGTAATTTTATAAGTTTTTATTTTTAGTACAGCCTGAATTTTGATGCCATCCTACCAGAATGAAAAAAAAATGAGATAATTCAGAGGAACTCTACATTCCCAATGAAAACTTCCATTCAAAGCCAGGATCTGTTTCCCAACTCAGTGAAGAACCAGGCTCTCCTCTCATGCAAGTCAACACAAGCATCAGCCAATGAGCCTGGATGAATTAATTTGTGGAGCAATGCTGATGCCCCCCAGTAAGGGAACTGGTACCAGTGTGTACTGCAGGAGCTTTACCAATTCAAACTGGCTGCAAATCTGCTCTAAGTGATTTTTTTCCTTTTACAGGTCCTTAATCCACTAGGTTAAAGCAGTAGAGTGAATAGAGTACAGAGCAGGACAGACCAGCACTTCAGATTGCAGCCGCTAAAGCCAGTCATCCCCCTCATCTCACTGTTTGAAATAAATCCTTACATGGGGATCTTAAAGAGCTGGACTAACTCCCCAAAGCATTAATGGGTGTTAAGTGGTGTGCAGAGATAAGAGTACATCCCATTGTTAGGAGTGACCGATAGAGCTCAGGGGTCAAGTGAAATTGGGCTTATCTGTTGGCAATTCAGCCTTTTTTCTTCCTGTGTTTGCTGTCTAGAATTTTCTTCTGGGAGAGATAAAAAAAAAGGAAAGAAGAAAAAGGAAAGTGTAAAACAGCCCATATTTTAATCAGGAGTCAAGCAAGAGATTCTTCAGGGCAGATGAAAGACAGACACAGCACTTGTGTGGAAAATCCAGGGATGCCTTCCCTGCAGCATGAAATCCTTGGGAGCATTGAATATCATGGGGCTCCCATCATGAAAGTAACAGAGCAGGAAAAGTCCTTTTTCCATTAAATACTATCTAGCAGAAGTCTCCTCACTACTTTCTTTAATTCACGGGAGCTGGCACCTGAACCTGCAAACTTTCCTGGTGCCTCCTGGATGGCCGAACCTCCCAAAGGTGACATGGCAAGTCTCGGGGTGCAACTTCTGCACTGGGAAAGGAAGGACAGCACAGCAATCCAGATAAGAGCTCCACTTTTCCATGTTTTGCTGGACTTGAAAGTTTTTGTAGCTGTAGCCAATGTGTTTTGGAGTGAACTGGGTGGGAGAAGGTCCCTGGCTCTGGAACGGACGCTCTGTTCTTGGCACAGCAAAGTCCATTCCTGCTACCTGGGACATTCGCCCAAGGTTTGATTGAAAGGTTGTTATAACCAGGGAGAAATGAGGTTCTTGTGTACTGGGATAGGTCCCAACACATCCATTTTATGGGGATGGCTTGCAGAGCAAGCAGTGGGAATGATCTGGGTCTGTCTTACCCAAGGGCACCTTCATTGTGGTTACAGAAGCACTTTAACATCAGAAGAAATGCCCATTAGAAGCAAGTATCCATAATTTCTGCTTTGATGGAAAGGGACCAATTTTTTTAAAACTAAGAACTTGAAGTCACAAGTAGAACAAGCAGCCGAACTCTTTAATGTTGTTCCCATGACAAAACTTGAGGGGGGTTGATCACTATGAAATGGTTTAGATTGCTGGGCTGCACACATACTCTCCTAAATAATCCTCCCTGGTTTTCCAAGCCTTGCAGTCTTTCTGAGACCTAAGTCAGCATTTAGCTGGCTGGGCAAAATCCCAGTCCCACTGAGGTGAGAGGATGCTGTGCACTCACCTGCTGCACAACCAGGATTGCACCTCCCTGTTTTTCTCTCTGTTTCCCTCCTGGTCACCACACCAGAAGGCTCCCAGATTTGTCATGATTTGCCTTTTGACATAAATGGTCTAATTTCACACAACCAGAGCTGAGTTTTGAGTTGTAAATGCAACTCCTGAGCTTTTGACTCTGACCCATTTTCTGCCTAGAGCACACTAGGAAGGCAACAGCTGCATCCCTCGCTTAGTGAAATCCCTATAAAAATATTATTTGAAGTCTGAAATAATCAAATGTATTCTTCCCCATGCATTAAAGTACAATATCCATGTACAGTGACAAAGAACAGGTCTCCCTAACACGATGTGTTAAAGCAATTTGTTTATAACCCTGAAGGAGCCCAGGATTTCCCTGCTTCTATCTGGTGTCAGCAGTGAAGGGAACCCTGGACTGTTGCAAAGCTGGGTAGAAAGGCTTTTACTGAGCTATCAAGTCTGAGTACAGAAATAAAAATGTATATTTTCCCTCCTTCTGATTAATAGTTCCAGTCAACATCAGCTAACTTATTCCTATTGACAGATCTATGAAATACTTGCAGAATCAACAGCCATAAAGAGGATGGCAAAGCACTGGCACCATAAAGCCGTAACGTCCATGTCTATTGCAATCAAAGCTTTTAAAACCTAATTACTTCTGGGTGACATCAGTCATATATTTTCATGTGAAATTACAGTGGCATGCAAGTGCCCAGCAAAATAAAAGAAAACAAATGATGTCCTATAATAACGGAGAAGTGAACTATCATTTTTAATCTGGCGTGAAAGCTCCAACTGATGAAGCTTAATACAACTTGTTAAAACACCTAACAAGTGAGGAAGTGATTAAGTATTGTCCTTTTGCCTCTGGGAAATGGGATCTGCTCTCAGCAAGCACAGAGTGACTGAGATAGCCCTTTGGAGCTGATTGAGCTGCACATAAAGTAACTTCTAATGATCTCAGTCCACTTTGAGCCATAAAGATTTAGAAGGGACAATATTTTAGAAATGATCAAGTTCCACTCTTTTTATTAGTGAGGATAAAACACCTTTGTGGAGGAAATTAAACAGAATAAATTGCTGAAGCCTTCTGCAGCTTCCACCATTTAGCTGTGTCGGAAGAGCGCAGCAGACACCAAGCCAGAGCAGGAGCTATTCCACAGCAGAGAGGAGGAGAGGGACTGCCTTTTGCTTCCAAGGAGTTTCTAGGCTGGGTAAAATCCTATGTATGGGAAAATCCTTCAGAACAACTCCACTCATCCGATGCTTTCAGAGAAAGGTGAGAATACACCTGGCATCATCTAGCTATGTCACCTTTGCTGTGTGCCTGTGTTATCTTGCTCCATCGCTGTGGGGAAACTGAGGAACTCAGAAACTGTGGTGGGGTTTAGGGCTGTGCAGGGCAGGCAGAGCCCATGGCTGCTCAGGATCCCTCTGCAGCCCAGGCAATGGAGGAGTGTCCTTTGGAGCAGCACACAGAGGGCTCCGGGGATGCTCTGCCCTCCTCTCCAAATTCCTGTGTTTCTGCCAAGTCACCTCCAGCACTAATCTCCCCACAGGGACAATCCTGCTGTAGCTCCCAGTTCCTGCAATGGACCATGGCAGAACCTGCTACAGTTTGTGCTTCTGGCTTTTATTAAGGACACATTTTTCAGGAGATGTTTCCTTTATGGTGCTTAAATTAAGTTTTCAAGGTTAATTGTCCAATTTGATGTCTTTGGTTCAATAAATAATTCAGAGACAGTTTACATCCTCCCATGTAAAGATGCCTGCTGAGGTTACAGTCACAGCCAGGCACTTCCTCTGATGTGCTATTAGCTAATGTGCTGAAGGTTTTTCCACCTCATTTTGGAAACATTTATGCTCTTCGAGAGGAAATTTGAATGGAACTGAAGTTCACTGGAAGGGCTCATAGTGAAGACAGCCAAAGCCACCAAGCTATCAATGAAGTCACTGCCAGTGTCCATTGTCCAGTGATTTTCCTGTTGTCATCCACCAAACAACACTAACACAGCAATAATTTTAGGTCTTAATAACAACTTCGGTTCAGCAGGTCAAATTGAGAAGCCTTTGTATGCTCTTTGGGGACTCCTTCTAGAGCAACTAATTCAGACAACCCTTTTCTGCGAGACTCTGAATTGTTACCTGATAGAGGTGTCGTTAGAAGTTTCACGTCGCTAAAATGCTGTGTGGTACAGATGAAGTTGCTTCTCTTAGTCACATTTTTATAGCTCTCTTGCAAACAATCTGTAAGACTTGTTTTCCTATTGGCTGTGTGTATAATGGGATCATAACCCTGCTGGGAGTCCCAGGTACCAATACAAAAACTGCTATAAATCATAAATATTCCTGTGGTGCCTTAGAGTGAGTTCTAGGGCTGCAGAGTCCCAAGGGAAGACTGCTGGGAATGGTGCTTGCTCCTACCCCAGGGACCTGGAGCTGACAAAAGAGAGGGCTGCTGCTTCTTTTATCAGCATTGGAGGAATCTTAGGAGACCAATCAGTTAATATCCATACCATATTATCAGTACACAAACCAGAAGATTTGCAGTGCTTACTAAATACCGATCTTTTCCCTGTTAGTCAAACTCCACGCTGAGACAACAGCATGAGATTTTCAACAAATCCACATCCCTCTCCGCTACCTATAGTGGTTTGTAATATCCAAACCCATTGTCCCCCTCAAGTACCAGTGCAGGTCTGCTGGCACCATGCTTGCTGGCATGTCAGGAGGTCGTGGCAGACTCAGGTGAGAGCTGTAGCTGGATCAGTCCTGGTGCTGACACTGCAATGCAGCTCCAATGCAGAGCTGCTGGCAGAGGGACATTGATTCAATGGTACAGTTGCTGTCCTTTAAATAAAGGTCACATTGCAGGGGCTGGCTCTGTGTGTGTGTGTGTACCTGGAGAGGACAGCTGGACAAGGAATTTGAGTTAGAGTGAGATGCTGTGCCCAGTGTTAGTGCCAGGGCTGGGACAGGCGCTGGGATGGAGCTCATGGTTCATTCTCCCTGTGCTGAAGATGCAGAGCTCTCCCAGGGTAACCACCATAGGGAACAGGTATGCCCCCACTCTGCAAGAACCTGGGGGCTCAGCAGTGGAAAAACTGGTACCTAGAGGATGCTATTTCCATATCTGTCTGCTTACCCTACAGCCTATTTTTGATCTACTCACGGAGAAAAAATATAATCTGAATTTTGCCTGCTAGAGCAAATTGTGGCTACAAATATTCTCACTTAAAAAATATACAGCTATTGACAACCTGGCTCAGAGCTGAGCAGGGCTTGCAGAGCAGCAGACTCCGAGGTTTGTTACCGGCAATGTATTCAGCAGGCATCTGATCAAAGCTATAAAAGGGGAAAAAAAATCATCAAGGCAACATTGTAAAAGATGATAGTTGTTAAATCTAATTTCAATACTCTGTGTGCATAACCTCTAACTCGGAGGCATCTAAGCATTCCAGACATGGCCGGTGTATTGTAATTTTTGCATCGTTTCACATTACGCACAAGGTACATTAGATGGACACTGAAGGATGAATTATTCTTTTCAGCAAAACATTTTTGTGGAGTAAGTAAATTTATCTTGCGGGGAGAGTAAAAGGAAGAAATATGGCATTAAAATGTGCAGATCTGAGTTGAACACATCTCTCTTTTACAGGGAAACCATGATTTAAGTGCACTCTATTACTAATGTTTAATAAAAGCCATAATTCAGAATGTCAGGCTGAGGCTGTGTGCATTGAAACTATGATTTGGGGAAAAAATGACACAGACATTTTTCAGTACAGTAGCTCTTCTTTAAGCCATTTGTCTGCAGGTCTAAATTAGCTTTGAAATGTACTTTATCTTTTCTAAAAAGGCATTGATACAGCAATTATGCTTTATCAATTAATTTTACCCGGAGCTCTGGAGAGGACAGACACTCATGGGGCTGGGTGCCTGTCAGCTCCCCATCCCAGTGAACGCAGGGGCGGCCCAGGAGTGAGATGCAGGTCACATCACCTGCACTCCTGCATTGCCCTCCACTTTGAGGGACCATGGGACAGTCTGTGTGTGCACAGGCTGAACCTCAATCTGTCTGCAAGCAATTCTCCCCAAATTTTCAATTCAATAGGTGTCTCACTGGCCATATTCCTTAGGTGGAGAACCCCTGTGCTATCTCTACTGTTGCCTGCAGACTGTACATTGCTCCATCAGTGCTGGCTCCCAGGGGAATGAGGAATTGGCTGATTGATGACCTCTCTTCCCTTGACACTTCACAGACCCAAGCTGACAGACAGACCACAGACCTGAGCAGAGCTGACCGTGGGCTGCCTCCACTTGCTGTGTAGTTGATACACATTCTTCAGGGAAGTGTTAATACTGAAGATTTTGGTGCAGAGCAAAACCCCAACAATACCTGTGAAACAGCAGAACAGCAATGCTGAGCTCAAAGCTACATCCCTGGTGTTGCAGCAGTTTGGTGAGACACCTGATTGGGAACACAGCTGTAGTGCTTCCCTTCTGCAACCACACCACCTCTGAGAGGGCAATTCAGCTGATGGTGTTCCTCCTGCAGCTTGATTAAGCTTGCTATTAATGTCTGCGTGTCCCCCTTTAGGAGTCTTTCAGAGTTATCAGTGCCTCAAGGTCCATCAGAACATTGTTACTGGGGGAGTTTTTTGCACCCAAGCCTGCAAACATAAGCTGGGAAAGCCTGAGCGTGTTCACAGATGTGTAGTTATTAGAACTGTTCTGGATTTTGTTCTGCTTTCTCTTCCTCTACTTCCCTCAGTGACAGCTTTTTCTAGATTAAAAAAAAAACAATTAATAAACTGACAGCTTGTCTGATCCCTGCTCTGCACAGTCACACGTGTGCATCTATCACTGAGCCTGCTCAGCTCCTGTCTCTTGGTGCTTTGCTGAATCTCACTGCCTTTAAGGGCATTGGGGCAAGTCCTCCTGCCTGCTCTGGGCAGCTGCTGCCTCTGACATCCCCATGGGGACCTTCTGCTGCCCAGCACAGCCCTCCCAGGGCACAGTATCATCTCCACAGACAGCCACAGATCAAACTGTGTTTTGACCTGCAGGGTTGAAAGTCATACTCTGAGTGAAAAAAAAAAAGCTCCCCTGCGCGCTCTTCCATTTTCCTTAATCCCACAGTGCAGTGTGCAGGGTCCTGCCTTGAGGGTTCCTCATACCTCTGTTGAGGTTGTTGTGAAGCTGGCAGGGACTGTCTCCTTGCAACAGCTCCATCTTTGGGAGTGTTATAAACCAGCATCAGGCTCTAAAAGCATTCCCAAAGTCATGTCCATAGGTCGGGAACACCTGGTTTTAAACCAAGCCAGAGCCCAGTGTGAGCCGCAGAGAGGGCTGGTTTACACCAGTGGAGGATCTGGGTCATTAAATATCACTTTCATTTACAATCTGACCTGCAGCTGGGACATTTATTAGCACAAACCAATTCCCCTCAGGGCAGGCAAAGCCTTGGGAGCTCAATGCTGAGCCTGGCCCTTGTTGAGCTTCTTTCAGGGAAGCACTACCTGTGCAAGGCTCTGCTCCCAGGCACCCCAGCGCCCGCAATTAAACTCTCCTTAAACTTTAAAGGCATACTTAAATGTGTGTTTATGGCCCCATTACTTTCTCTTTATAACCCTAGGTGAAGGCTGGAATCCTGTCCGAGACATCTTAAAGGTTATATGTACAATTAACTGGTTCTCATCACGTCCTTTAATATTTCACTTCATAAGCCAAAACAAACCCTGGTAAATCAGCTGGATGCTGGTGGCCAAACAGAGCGTGGGGGCACCAGTGGGGCGAGGGGACTGTCATCTGTCCTGGATATTAATGGGTGACTCGGCTGCAGAGAAAATGATGCTGGATGAGAGAGCTGGAGCTGTCTCATCGGAATTTAAGCTGGGATTCAAGCTCCCCTCTCCTGCTCCCTGACCTGCCTGTGATGTTGGGGCAGAGTCATTAATGACAGATGTGTAAACTTTTGCATGGAGGGATGCCAATATTTTGCATACTTACACAGTGCTGCCATAAATATTAATGCGGTGCTAATATGGGAAGTTCCACCAGCTGTGTCCATTCTCGAGGGATACTTCAACTATTTATATTCGGGGTAATGAGCAAGCTGTTATTATATAATCAGGCTGTTGGAGAAGCCTTTGGAATAAAAGTCTCACTGAGAATTAGCCAACAACCAGAGCTTGTTTGGAGCCACGAGACATCACAGATTTAATGATGGAAGGTTTGACAGAGCAGAGGCAGGACAGGAGAAAAACAGGACAGAAGGAGAAAGGTGCTGAGACTTAAGTTCCTGAGTAATTAATGCTGATTGAGATGAGGCTTTTTTTGCAGTTGTGAAATTGGCTTCTTCCATAGCATCCAGCTTCAGCCCTGGGAGCTGTGCTGAGAAAGTATCTGGTGTTTATCTTTAGCCTTAAAAATTAGTTGTCTGCCAGTGCTGGAGTGGAGGTGAGATGCCACTGCGCTCATGGCTCGGCTTCTGCTCCCTTGGGCAGACCCAGCTACTGTGGGAAGGAGGAGACAGCTCTCCCTGAGTTCAGCATGAGATCACATTAAGAAAAGTAAAGAGAAACGCCCTCAAACACAAATACCGAAATTCACTATTCGCAAAGTAATCCCAAATTCTTTGTATGAAATATTAAGTCACCAAAGTGACAAAAATGATGAAAAGTCCTAGTTTGCTCAGTGCTGAAAACCATGAGCCAGAACAAACTTTGTTATGGTTCTCCCTCTCCAAGCACAACTTGCTTGCTTTAATCAGAGCTGGAATGATGTTGCTTTCATCTGACTTGAGAATCAGCCTCTCTTCTTGTGCTTGAAGCTGGATTTGTGTTGATTTTATTACTGTTTTGGACTCCCATAACACAAATGACTGATGAGCCAAATCTGTGCCGCATCCCTGAATGTATTATGCTCCTATTGTCTTTTTTTGCATCAAATCTATGCTTTTTATAAGGCAGACTTCTTCCTCTTTAAAAAAAAAAAAAGAGCTGGAGAATGGTTTAAAAGTGATTTAAATCCTCTCCCCGCTTTTTTTGGGAAGGATGAATATTTAATTGACTTGAAGGTGGATAAATGCTCATTTTTTTCATTCTATATGGTAGTGAGTAGTAAATTACTTTACCAGGAAACCCAGTTATAATTGCAAAATTGATAACAGAGGTGTGAAAATTTACACCTGTGATAATAAAGACTAGCTTCCCATCGTACATTGACATTATATCTTATGAGTTATCTCTTGTGCCTGATCTAAATATTTCATATAAGCCAGCAATCACAACCTTCAGCACGCCAAGTAAGAAATAACCTGCTTTTATATTTCATATGCATATATATATATTACAAATAACAGCACGTTCTGCATGCACCTACACACCTGCACAGCAGCACTCCAAGGGTGGGTGTTCATGTTCCTGAAAACTGATGGAGAAACCCAACATCGTGCTGCAATGCAGAGTTTAGAGGCAGCATGGCAGGGAGGGGAGGGCAGAGCATCATAACCTTGGATAGACCCACATTAAAAATTGCTATTTGGCATCCTCCATCTCCAGGCTGGACCCTGGTGAGCTGCTGAACAAGAGGGATCTGCCTTCTCTGCTCCATCCTACTAGCTTTCTTCTCAGGAAACTGCTGAGTAAAGAGAAGCACAAAACTTATGGCCAGTTTTGGCAGGGGCCACGGCTCTGGGGCCAGCCGGCAGAATGTGGAGTCCCGAGTGCTTTGGGGAGTACTCAGGGCTCAGGACCTCTCGGAGGCTGGCATGATGCTGCCACATGCTAAAGAGATGATACTTGGCTGGTAATTAAGCACTGCAATCAGCAGAGCTCTCAGCAGAGCCCGCTGAAATGAACCCTGTGCAGATTGAAATTAATACCAAGCAACCTAATGGGCAGGAGTGCACTCGCCAGTATTAACCTAAGAGGAAATCAAACCCTTTATAGAAAGCTTCTGGCAGCAGGAATCACCCCTTTAATACCCAGTGAAGGTCTCATCTCTAACTCTGAATTAATCCTTAATTTGGGAAGATTTCCTCAAGGTCAAGGCTTTTTTTGCTAAATCTGGTTGCATGGGATACAAAAAGTGTTGGGCATTCCTGGGGGTCTCTGTGGCACTGGGGGGGTTGGAGCAAGGCTGCGGCTGGGGCTGGTGGCAGGGACTGTCATTAAAACACAGGGATTAGAGCCTTCAGCCTGAATCTGAGTCTAATCCATTACCCCCTTCACAGGGAATCACTAGAAACAGGAGCTAATACCCTCCATTTAGGCTAAAAGAGATGGTCTGTTTTAAAAAGTTTGGTCTGGTTAACAGAGCTGTATCCAAGATTTCTGTTACAGAGGTGCCAAAGCCATAAAATACATAAATTGCTTCTTTCCCCTCATTTTAGCATGTCATTTCATGCTTTTATATAGATATATATTTTATTATGCACTCTGTTTCTTAAGATATCATTACTTTTATCTTGGCCAGTTTATTAAAGATAATTATATGGAAGTTCCCGTGCTTTCTCCAAGACTGCAATTGGCTGAGAACATTATGTTAACAAGAACATATTTTGCTGTACATGAGACAATCTTTTTTTGGGCAGGAAGAAGTGAATCATTTTCCTTCTCCTTTTCTCCCTTCCGATATTTTTCTTGAAGCTTATTTCAGTAGCAAGACATCTCCAGCTTCCCCTAGACTAAAGCAAGAGACAAGATGCAAGAGCCATTGATTCACCTCAGGGAATACTTCGGAGAGATCAAAAAGTGCTCGTGTGCAAGCTGTTTCCTGTGGGAGGAGCATGGCAGTACAATCAATCCACGAATGCATTGTAAAATCAATGCTCTGTATAATTAGGGCACTCCAAGGGTAAAAAAAGAAAAAAAAAAAAAAAAAGGTAAAAGACAGAAAAATAAGGGGAATAAAAGGGAAAAATTAAAAAGGGAAGATCCTCAGTGTCTACTAGGACTCTTAAAGGCTGGAGCAGACACAAGCACCTGAACAAACAGATTTTAAGCCTCTTCCAGAGGCACTGAGGGGAGATCTTGGGGGATTGATGCATATACCTTTTATCTTGGCGCTGGCTGCAAAATGCCAAGAGCTCGGGGATGCTGGTCACAGGCCAGGTGACCTCCTTGGTTCTCAGCTGGTACACCCAGTGCTTTGACACCTTGACCACCACTGACTTATTTGGTTTTGGCTGCCAGTGGGAAATCGTTTTGGTGGCAAATCCCTTTGGCACCAGTGAGAGATGATATGGGAAGAAATAATTGTCCAGAAACCACCTGGGCTGTGAGTGGGGTGGCCGGGATCAGACCCTCACCTGCAAATCCAGCCCTTCCTCTGCACTGGTGGTAGTAATGGTGAAGGTCTCTGTCCCATCTCCATCCCCAGCAGTGCAGAAAGGCTCTGACCTCGATGGATTCCTTTTACATTGAAGTGTTTCCAACCATTTTTCAGAGACTGAAGGACAGTAATTCCCTGCTAAACACAAATGCTAACTATAGATCATGAAAATACAGCAGGGTGTAAATAGTTTTCTTTTATATGGCACTAAATTATAAGCAGAGCAAATTAAGTTAGAAGACAAAGATTCCTTTAAATTAGCAGTCACTTTTGCAAGCTCTTGGTGAAAGCAATAATGTGTTTTTGCTTGAAAAAAATCCACTTTTTAGGGTATGTGGAGGCAGTTGCAGACTGCTGACCCTGCTGTAGCACACTGCAACTCTTTAGCAAAGCTTGGCTTGACAAATAAGGCTTTTAAATTTAAAGCCTAAGCCACCCTTCAGCCTGATTTTTAATTATTCAACACTAAAAGATCTCTGAAGATCCAGCTCGCCCCTAAAGATCCTCTCCAGAAATTAGACTCCCAAGCAGGGCGGGGCGGGGGGCAAAAAACAAACAAACACTCTGCCTGAATGGCCATGGTGATGGTTAATGTTCCTCAGATGGGTCATTAGGTCTTTTATGGATTGTCAGCATGGAGAACCGCTCCTGGTTCCAGGGCAAAGAAAACTACATCATATTAAAATACATGGCTCTTGTGGGACACGGCACTTTCACAGGGCTGCCTGTGAGTTTGGCAAGAGCCTGAAGTTGAGAAAGACAGATAACTCTGCAAATCAGAAAAGGCAGGTTTTCATCAATAGAAAATTACAGATCCCTGGTGAGAACTCCCATCATTATCTATCAAGAAATAAATTGGCCTGAGCTCCTCTTAACTGGTTCATCTGCCAGGATGTCATGGTGGGAAGGACCTTTGCCTTCTGAGCAGCCACCGGTTCACTGGGCGTTTTAATTGCTTGTAAGAATAACTATTGATAGAATGATGGTAAAGGTGCTTATGCCCCAGTTTCAAAGGAAAGGGCTATTTTTAAGGATTCATTGGCCTGGAGTGCTCTGACCAGTGTCACGGGTGGGAAGGGAGAGGTTCCCACAGGGAAGAGGTGCAGAGAGTACCCCAATCCCCATCCATATGAAAACCACTCCAGGAGCAGTTATTCAGGTCAGAGTTTATATTTCGGATCATCCTAAGGGGGATGAGAAACAAACCACAGGGCTGCGGGCCAGCTTTGTTGCAGCAGCTCCAAGTCTTTAAATCCAATCTTTGGGAAATGCATGGATCTATTCCAAATAAAATACCCAGGAATGTGGAAGGTAGGTGTTCCTTATCCTTTAAGATGCACAGGGCATGCTGGATGTGTGATAGCAAGGTCAAAGTTTGTTGGCCATCACCCAACTGGGAGCACATGGGCAAGGACAACTCCACTGAAACAGCGTTTGGGCTCTGCTGGCAGGAGAAAGCTGGCATGCCAAAAGGATTAATTATGCCCCAAAATAAATGTAAGGGTACGGCTGGAGAGAAGTAGGATTTCTGGCACCGAGCTGTGTGCTCACGGGCCAGAGGGAACGGTGTGGGGGGATGAGACATGAAACTTCACTGCTGTTAGACCCGGTGTGCGACATCCTCCGTTCCTGCCTCCGGGAGCGGCGCGGGGCGGCCACGCGTGGAGAGGAGCCTTTTCCAGGAGAGGGCACTCGTGGGAAACAGCAGCTCCAGCCGCTGCGGCCCCGGCCAGCGGGACCGCTTCACCCCCTCCCCGGCACCCGCATCCCTCCGTCTCCGGACCATCACGACTCCCCGCATCCCTCCGACCCTGGGCAGCGGGATCCCCCCTTCCCTGGACTGCCGCATCCCTCGGGGCAGTGGGACTCCCCGGCATCCCACATACCTTCGCACCGGGCAGCGGGAACCCCCCGCAGGGTCCCCGCATCCCTCTGCTACCGTCTGAGAGGGATCCTGCGCCCCCCCGCATCCCTCTGCCACCGAGCAAGGGAATCTCCCGGCTCCTCCGCTCCCCCCGGGCAACGGGATCCCCCCCGTCTCCCGCATCCCTCTGCCACCGGCTGAGCGCAGCCAGCAGCGACCAAGGGACTCATTAGAAGAAGATGAATTCTCTGATCCATATGGATCCTCTCCCCTTCCCTGTCTATACCGGAAGGATGCTGCTGTGTGCTTAAACTGCTATCAGTCCTGAAAAAGAGAAGGAAAAAAAAAGAAAAAAAGAAAAAAGATAAAAACCCGACCCCGATGTACTGAAAAAAAAAGCCCTTAGGCCGGTGGTGCACTACGTGAGAGGGAAACATCTTGTATGCTAACTGGCTTTAGGTACTTACAGCAAGATTGAGACTTGTAGCATTGCCACAGATTGTTGGAAATTCCTCCGATAAGCTGACAGATGAATGTGTCTCTCTCATGGAGAGGTGAGAGAGCAGCAAAATACTTCCAAGAGCACAGGCAGTGAAGCAGAGATATTTCTGGCATGTCAACACGCAGGGGCGGTGAGAATGCTGACCACTCGCTGCGGGAAGGATGGAGGGAGAGAGGGAAGAGAAGGGGCAAAGCAGCAGGCAGGCACAAAATGCTGATCTGTTGGCCACGTCCTGCCACTCGCACATTGAGAAGCAGCTTTTTGTGTGAAGAGCTCCATCAACTTGAATTAGTGCTTGTGAAGCAAGGCAGGAGCGAGCAGTAGTAACTCAGCCAGAATGTGGCCCACAGCGTTCTGTACACAGGAGCAGGACCAGGAAAGATGTAAACTGAGCTTAATGTCCCAGCAAAGCTTGTTGTTTGGGTCTGTTTAAACCATAAACCATGTTTATTTCTTTGGCTGACATTTTGAGGATTTTTTCACAAGTTTGAGAACTAACCTTGCCCATTGGCCACGGACAGGCTTCATTTCTTGTGGATCCTCAGCCCTGCTGTTTGGGTGATGCTGGAGGAACTCCTTCTGTGCTGAGACCTGCAGGGCACCAGTGGGCAAGGCAGAATTGTGCTGAGGCTTCTCCACAAGCATCCACTCTTCAGGCAAACCTTCGCCTTCACTCTGTGCTGTAAAAAATGAGAAAAAAAGCCTTGAGGTACAGGGGCTTCATGCATCTTGCACCAGAACCTTACATAGTAGCACAGGAGCTGGAGCAACACTTTGTCCTGACTCCTTTGGTATCTTGAGTAGGGACACGTGGCTGAAGCAGCGTCCACTCCTGGCCACTGGCCATGCCTGATGCTGATTGTGGCTCCCTCCTCCCCAGCCATACCAGAGTTGCACTGAGCCTGGATTGCTGCTCACATCAAACCACATTCCTTCTTCCCTCCATCCACCTGAACACATTTGCATATGTGATTTCCTGCCTATTTTGAGCATGCAAGGAGCAGAAATACTCCTGTGGCAATTTACAGATCCACCAGTTTCTAGACTTGGGTTCAGCTTCTCAATCTCTGAGAAAATTCTGCATCTGACCTTGAACAAGGTCACTTTCAACTTCTGTGCCTCAGTTCTCCCAGCAATAAAATGGCTTAATAACATTTCCTTTCTCCAAGTTTAAGCTTTCCTCACTATGTCTTGCCCACAACTACACACTGTGAATCCGACGGGACTCCTAATTTAATGAGCACAAGGGACCCTATTATTATAACCTTCATGCCACAGCTCTGCCTTTACCTCTGCCTGCTATTTGCTGTGGGAAATATCGCAGCTTTCTCTTTTCAATTGCCATTAGCAATTGCAGCAGCTGTGGTACAAGACCCGGGGATTTTCAGCTGAAGTCTAAATGCAGTTGACAACTGTATGAATCTTTGAGCCAGGGTAAGTAGCTAATGCAAATATCAACATCGTAGTAAGAAACACTCAGAAGCAGTAAGTGACTGATAGAAAAGTGATTATATGGACTTTATGTTGAAAAGTAAATATTTACTCTCCAGCATTGACAGATGCTTCAAGCACCATAGATCTAAAAAAGACATTGATTTGCTCTCCTCCAGCCTCTCTTATCTCCTATTTATGAAAATATCTGGCAAATAGTACATCATCTGCTTGCTCCATAGCCTAAGTGCCTCAGAGCAGCCACTCAGGTAATTTGTTTGATATCCAACAGTGCAATAGTTAATTGTAGTGCTTGTGGTATCCTGTGTGGGCTCTGCCGTAGCCTCCTGAAATGCAGTCACCCAGCAATGCTACTGCTTTGCCAATGCAGAGTTTGGACTGTGGGCCAGCTCCTGCCCTCCTTGGCATCCACCCACGCATTAAAAAGTAANCTGCAAGACATTTTATTCCTTGAGGAAGAAGTAAGAAGGAAAACAACCTGGGAAAATGCGACTGTGCTCTTTAAGAGCAGGCTCCCTGTGCCGCTCTCCTCTTTGCCCTCCTGGAATTGCCTTGAAATAACTTAAATGAAGTTGAGCCACTCGGAGGCTGTCAGGTTTGCTGGACCTCCTTGGAAATCAATTTAACCTCCTGGAATCATTTTTTTCAGCTGCCTGAAGTTGCTGAGTCAGTGATGGGTGTCCAGGGGCTGCCTGCAAATCTGGTCCTGGACCCTCTTTCCCAGGGAGCCTCCCGGGCAATTGTCTCTCCTGCAAAACTGCTGGCGGATAAGGCACCTCATGCTGTTCCTCCAACTTGCTATTTTTGGAAGCAATACTCACAGGTGCTGTGTTTCAAACTGACCTGTGTGTGACCACACTCTCATCAGCCGGGGGTGGCACACCCTTTTAAGAGGAGCTGTGGCTGCGTACACCAAGTGTAAACCACCTTCAGCCTCCCTACTCCATTCAAGGGGCAGGGAAAGTCCTTTGGGATGCTTCAGCATCCCTGCCCCTTGGGTGGAGCAGCCATTTTAGCCTCCCACTTGCTCCAAAAGAGAGAAACACACTGTGATCCCTCACTTTGTTCCCTTTTGGGGCTTGCCTGTCTTTAGAATTGTTCTAGCTGCAGGTGGCCTTGGTTGACATTGGCAGGGCACGTCCATGTGCATCCCTCCCGCCCCTCAGAGCTTCACTGCGCTTCACACTGCAGCAGCTTTCTCTGTACAGTTGATAATTACTCACCTCAGAAATAAATAATCATGAAGTGGAGGATATAGAGAGTTTTTCACAGAACCAGGGAACCAAAAGCACTTTGTCTGTGTCTCCTACGGAGCCTCCGCATCAGGCAAAGGGATCTGCCCAAGCCGCTCTCCCAATGTTGTGTTCAGCAATTACTGACTGCATAAACATTTCTCTTTTATTTAATTTTGCCTGATGATAATTAAGTGTGAGAGCCTTGTTTATCAGCCTCTCACTCCGTCCTGCTCCCAGTTGTTTTCAAACCTGGAAGAGAGGGACCTGCCTTGAAATGATGCTACCCAGTAAGATGCCACCCAGTAAGAATAGTGTAGCTTGAGAAAAGCAAGTCAATCCTCCAGATTAAGCCCACAGGCCAGCTGCAGTATAAGGCTGCTTTCCAGGGGTGTCACTAGAAAAATGTTCAAAAGAAGAGGAATAAGAAACATGTTTGCCAAGTTCATAAAACTGTGACCTTGAGACAAAGGTCACCAAGGCATGACTGGCTTTGGTGATGGGCTGTGGTACAAGGGGACAACCACGGCGACCTGTAAAATGAACCTTTGATGAGATCAGACATTTCAAGCAGAGATTTACTGGTAACAGGGCTATTGAGTGTTTTCAGTGCTTGGATTCTGCTTTTGCTTTCACCAGAGCATCCAGAACCAATGAAATAAACGAAGTTATAGGTGTTCTGCATCTGTGTCAGTGGCTCACTGCATCTGAATTGTGCAGCAAGTCAGGGCTGTGTCTCGATACATCCTGCACCCACATAATTTGCAGACTGCCTGTCCCTATTGCTCTCCTCCTTTATCAAGTCTCATTCCCTGCATGGAGGAAAATAACTCCAGGGACTCCAGATAAGATTGTTCCCATGAAGGAGACAGGTGAGAAGGAATCCCCCTCTTGCAAAGCCAGACCTTTCCCCCTACCCCCCTCTTTCTTTTGTAGGTGCTCCGGTGCCTACAATCAGGCTGGAAGAGTATGGGCCAACACCAACATGTGTGTAAAGTTTTATTACCATCAGAGCAGAGAGGTGTGTGGAGAGAGTATTTTCTTCGTACAACTAACATTCAGGTTTCTTTTATTTCTTTTTTTCACTCTTCATGTGATATCAGTGGCTCAGAGAGCTGCTGCCTGCAGCCTTAGGTGTGCATTAGCTTCCATTTGATTGCTGTACAGCAACTCTTCTTATCTTTGAAAATTAACCATTTCATAAGCAGAGAGGAGGTGTCTCGCAGTGTGAGCGTAATGCACCAGGCATTGCACCAAAGACTGCAGAGTGCACCGCTCTTTCAGTCAATGCTGAGGCTTTGACACCTAAAAGAAAAAGTATATTCCAGCCCTGTCAGATGTACAGAACAATTATGCAAAACTGTCTTTAAGAAGATATCATTCTCAGGACATTATTTTTTTCTGTTTTGTGAGAGGCAGTATTTCACAAAGATCCTCACCTTTTCTTTGTTATATAATTCAGTGCCACTTACAGTAAATTATATTTGTGCAGTTTCATTATCACATCTATGTAAATTCTGTTGCCCTCCAGTAAAGTATTCTCAGATTTTCAGATGCAAAAAGATGTTGCTAAAATAGGGTATAAGATAAAACAAAGGAAAGGAAGCAAGGTGGGGTTCCTTTCTCTGCATTAACCGTATGGATGTTAATGAGAGTCATCTCCATGTACAGGTCTAGCATCTGGTTGTTGTATTTATTTTAATTGTTTTTTGTTTGGTTTTTTTTTGTTTAGTTTGGTTTTTCATTTGTTTGTTTTTGTGTTTTTTTTTTCCCAGGGAGAAATCCAAATCACATTTGTGTCCTCTTATGACACAAACCCCTGAAAATTCAGAATAAATCTATAGATGAAACATCCATGTGCTTTTTAATTGCTCCCTTCCTACTATCTAAATATTGTGTAATGTTTCAGGGTGAGATATGAACTTCCCAGCTTCATCTCTTTTCCAGTCCTGTATTGTCCTAGCTGCCTGCTGTTGACTCCTTGTAGGTCATTTCCAGCAACATAAGCAAGACAAGCAAACAGCAAAATTGCAAGATGCAAATGCCCTTCGTTTTTGGCTTTGAGTCAAAAAATAATAAGTTGACAATAACCCTGCCAAAATATGCAGCAAGAGTGACTGCATATTTCTGCCTGTTAGTGTGACAGTACAAGGAAGCTGGTCACCAGGAAAAAGAAAGACAAGCCAGTGTTCCCCCAGATGCTGCAGCATGTGCCTTGTCTCAGGTTTTAAAGGGTTTTTTTAGGTAAAGCATAAAGAATTCCACTCCACCAGCAGCTCATTTCCCCTTCTTCAGCAGAAAAAGCAGGGGGTTAAAAAAAAAAAGGAAAAAAAACCCAAAGCAGGTGACTTAAAGTTATGTTGAAATAATACTAAATGATGTTCAACTTGTTTTATAAAGGTTGCTGTGGGTGTAGGGAAGAAATGCTTTTCTGGGTGATGCTTCTTGTGAAAATGTGAGGGCAACTGGGGACCCACAGGGATGGAGCTGAGAACCTGAACCTGCATTGCCAGTCTCCAGCCTCTGCACTGAGCTCTGAAATACCACTTTGGCATCCCATGGGTGCCCAAATACCACATAGTGGAGTCCTCTATATCAGCACACAGGGTTCTGCACCTCAGCTCTAACTCACTGTTGCTGTCAGTCTTGGATCGGTTTTTCCCTCTGTGTTTCTTTCACTATCCCTTTGCATGCAGCTGGTCCAGATCTGATTCTGACCTCTCTCAGGATTTTCTTTCTTTCTGAGCCTTCCCATCTCCAGTCATCCCTCTATAACTGCTCTCCAAATATCACCCATTCCTGCCATTTATTGTCTCTCAGAAGTTTTAAAAAATTAATAATTTCCATCAGCATCCTTGGAGCTAAAGGGTTTGAGGTGGCCTCTCTGGTACCCTCCCTTCTCTCCAGAGACCCACAGCTTCCCACCACTGCCAGTCATGCACAGAGATTGGCTGCTGTACCACCTGCAGCAATGACAACATGCACATCCTCGTGGGTGACAACAGACTAAATAATTGCACAACCCGCTGGACCCTTTGGAGGTCAAGATTTGGAACTCCGTGACCATCTCTAGATCTTGAGCTGAAAGTATTGACATGCTGATTCAGTATTGCACGCAAGAAGAAGAAGTGATGATGTCTGGCCATGGAGGGATGCTCAGCTTTCAGAATTCCTATTTCTCCCAGCTAAGACTATCTCTGTTCAGCTGAGGTCCAGCTCCAGTGCCAGAGACTCTTTATCTCCAGCCAGGAGGAGACAGTGGAGGAGAATCCTGCACAAGCAGCACTTTGGGAGTTTGTGATAGATGCCGTCTACCTCATTACTGAACAATGAAACTTTATTGTTCCCTCTCTTCTATTGATTTTTATGTCTCCAAAGCATGCTGGTGAACTCTGAAATGAGTATCTGTCAGAGGAGGACCGCTACTGCTGATCTGCATCTTTGGAGTGAATGCCCATGGATCAAATCCTGGATCATGTCCTGATGCTGTGTCTGTGGGAGGAAAGGGCTTCCCCTGGGCTGAGAGTGGTGAGGGTTTGTCCTTCAGTGCACCCAGCCTGCGAGGAGGATGGACCTACCTACAGATCCAGTGCACTAGAACACCTCTGCCAGAAAAAGGCAGTATTTTGGCCAACATCCATGCAATTCAGCACAGACCTTTTCAAATCAGCCTGGCTTTCAGTCTGAGGCTCTGTCAGTGGGGGCTTCACTGTAGGCTCCAGCCTGGGGAAGTGTGAAGCCTGGCAGCCCCTTCCATGGGATGAGCACTGGATGGGATCCCACATCTCCATGACACTTTCCCCCAGACACCCTAGTCTTTGGTGTGTGCCCACCCTGCCTGCAACACTAGATTAAATATATGTATTATTTGTTTCCAGTTTGTATATAGCCCTCAAGTGGGGAAGCATTTGCCCTGCAGTCTCTACATATATATCTGTGAACTTCACAAGTAGTTAATATTTTATGCATAATTCATAAAATTATACTACATTTTCTGGGAATAATTAGCTGACTCTGTACCTCTAATGAACTGCAGGTTCAGCTATGACAAATACATTGGGCGACTCCAAGGGATAGTAACACGCAGGCGCCTTTAAGCAAAGTTCATGCAGCTCCTAAATTAACCAAAGTGAATCCCCAAAGATGCAGTATTTATGCACTGAAGCAAGAAGGGAGGGATCTCATCTCACCAGTCTCATCAGCCATCACAGCCCAGGAAGCAAGAGAGAGAAAACAAGAGTTATTTGCCTTTTCCTAATTGGGAGCTGGGCAGCTCAGGTGAGACTTTCCTCCTTTTCCTTTATTTGGTTTATTGTGTGGAGTCATCATGGAAGGGATCCCCAGTGTGGAAAGGGATATAATTGGCACTAAGATTTTCAGGCTTAAATTGCAAATTTGTCTTAAAATTCTGGTCTCAAATGGAAGAAAATGAACTCCGTTTGAGCTGTTCTGGTTTTTAAAATAGAAACTGAGCAATTCAGTCAAAACGTTTATTTTCAGAGCACCTTCCCTGCTTCTGCAGATGCAGGGCTCCCTTCTCCCAGGGCTTGGCCCTATCCCCTTTGGGGCTGCCCACTGAGCAAAGCCAGCTCTGTTTTGGCAGTACCACACACATGAAAGTGGAAAATGTGGGTGCTGGGTGAGCAGTGCCTTTCATGACACAAGACACAGCCTTTTCCTCTCACTGCTCACTTTCGGGTTGAATAACTGATGCATATGTTGGAGCAAAGCCAGCACCCTGCTGGTGCCCGCTCCCAGGCAGGGACTCTTGCTCCACTGGCATTCCCTTATGGCATTAAGCACAGAGCAGTAATCCCAAAGCCAGAGGGCATCTTCTGCTGCCCTGCTCAGCCTGGCTGCTCCATCTGATCCAGCATCAGTGCCACAACCAGGTGGCATCACACTCCCAGCAGCACCTCCAGGGCACACACTATTCCTCTCAGCTCTCCAGGTGCTCCTGCTCATGGATGTGGACAGAAAGAAGCTAAGATGACCTCAGAAACCTGGAGATCTAATACACTACCAGTAGTCTAAAATATTAAATTTTCCCTGGACAGCGTACTCCCTAAATGAGGAGGCTGGGTGAGCCTGTCCTGTAGCAGGCAGCCCCACTGCTGGGACATACAGGTCCACAGCCAGTAATTGACTTTAAGTGGAGGGCTGCAAACTGGTAAGTGTATTAACTTCATGTGGGTCTCTGACATTTTTTAAAAAAATTAGATTTTCGGCTCGGTCTGTAGGTACAAAGGAAGCCACAGAGAAAAGCTGTGCATGTCAGGGGGTGAGCATGTAAAGGCAGAGGACTATGACACCTGTCTGGTTGAGTTTAGGCTGACAAAATTCAGTGGAGAGACCTCAGTGGAGAAAGGAGGATGCTTGGGAGAAGCAATGCTGCAGGGCCCTCCTCAAAAGCATACCTCATTTTTTAAAATTAGGTTGTATCTTAATTACGAATGCAAGGCTTTGCATTCCTGACAAGTTTTCCATAATCTTAATTTGATCTTGTGTCAGAAGGGTACCATCCTCTGATAACCAAGCCCAGCTAAGAGTTTAACTAGAATAATAGCTGATTAAAAGGGGTTAATAGATACACCTCAAACAGAAGTAAATTAACGGGAGACGCTGTCTCTTGGCTAATGGGATCAGAACAGTATTTGTTTAGTTTATGAATGATTAATCTCTCTCTCTCGGCATTCCTCAGATGCTAATTGCACTTAGGGAGCCCGTGTTTGTTTTTACAAGAGTTGGAGGTGGCAGAAGGAAGGCGATGGTTGGCCCAAAGGGGAGTTCATTCACCCGAGTAATGGGCTCTTGGCACAGCCAAAGGGAATACCGGGAAAACCACACTAAACCAGACCTGACCTCGTGTGTGTGAAACTCTTCAATTGAAGATATTATTAAAATAGAATTAAAGATGGTATTTAAATAATTTGGTGTACTTTATGAGAAACTTTGTAAAGCGCAGAAAGGCACTGAGTGCTGAGGCTCAACTCACCCTTGTGCCCCTGGGAATTTCCAACACAGAAATACCTGGATTTTACCTTGTGGAAATACTCCAAACTGATCACAGAAAAGCTAAAAGAAAGGCCAAAGGAGGGAAACCACTTCTCATGGCAACTTTTGCGTTTGACAGTTCAAAGCAGGAGAGCAGCAGCATTTGTCAGGAGCGCTGGGAGGGAAGCAGTAATTGCCTGGAAGCAGCCACAGATGCAGGGCTCACTCCAGCTGCTGCTGCATCGCTAAGAGGTAACCAAATCATTTTCCTCTCTACACACTTGTCAGCATTTTAATCCTCCATTATCTTTGTACCTAACAACACAAATGTGCTACCTCAGCCGTACTGTAAATTTACTAGCAAACAAACCATTTCAAACCAAAAAAAAAAAAAAAGAGAAGGGTTTTCATCCCAGGCTTAGCAAGTATGAGGCATGTGAAAGATCTCCGTGCTTGTTGCAGGAGGGTTGGGCTAGGTGACCTTTAAAGGTCCTTTCCAACCCAAATTTTCTACGATTCTATGATTTTGTAAATACAGCCCTGCCAAGTGGGGGTCCTGATTCAGCGAGGTGCCAGGGCACATGCCACCAAAGTCAGCAGGCAATGCTCAGCTCAAACTTTCAGCATATTTGCAGGGTTTATTGAATTTGGAGCCAGGAGGAGTAGTTTTTGAAGGTAGGTACCCATCTGCAGCACAGTACCCTTGCAGTGATGGGTCAAATTATCTTTGAAGCTGTGGCAGTAATTTGCAGAGATCAAGATTTGGGCTCACCAAATTAATGAGCTGTAATAAAGGCCAGTTCTTTGTTCAGTTTAGTTTTAAATGTCCCAGGTGATGGTGGGGTATGACTTTATGGATGATTAGGGCTTATTGATGGGAAAATTTATGTAGTGCAGAGGACAGCTGAGATGTTCAGTTCGTGATCATGGTCTTCCAGTCCTTGCGTTTTTCAAGGAATGGTTGTTTGAAAGGCACAAGGAACAGTGGGAAGCCCAAGTCAATACCACTTCTGCACAAGACCTGTTTTTAAGTTTGGGATGAACTGAAATGATGTGAGCGGATTCTCATTTTAATCTTAAAATTCTGCTGTTACCAAAATTGTATGCTAAGAAACAGGATGCTCTATTACTATTCTCGATAAATAATGCTACTTTGTACTGTTCCCAGGTATTTCATTCATCAATGTATCGTATAGAAAGCCTGAGCTGAATAAAACCTTCTGAAAGAAGATGAGGAGACACCCTCTGCCTTATAGATTATTTTACAGTTACTGAAGCCATTTGTTTTCTCCACCTGCTTTACACAAACATGGAAAATAAACCATATACCAGGAGGTGTGACTTCCCCTTTTTGCTAAATAGTAATTAAATAAATTCCTTATTAAGGGAGTCACCTAGAAGTATTGGTTTTAAAAATAAATTACTGGATTATTGGCTTTCCATCTTGATGAGGCTGTGGCAGGTCTAGCAAGGCAGGTTTGGGCTGAGGTCTGACAGGGGGTGCAGACCAGGGGCAGGATGCAGGTGCAAAGATCTAAGAGCCTTTGAAAAGAGGGTTTTCTTGTTGCTGGAATATGGGAGTAGATGGAAAGTGGAGAAGAACCAAAGTATTTATGAAGCTCCCTCATGCATCCCTTTCCCGAGCCATTTGATCTCCCAAGCTAAAAGTATTCATTATCCAAAGCAAACTCCGGCTGAGATCTACTGAGAGCTTCTGGCAAAATTGTTAGCCACAATGTTTCTAAACCTAAAAAGAAGTTTATGAGCCTGGAAAGGATGTCCAGAAAAGGCAGTCAGCCAACTCACCCCTGCACCCTCCCATCCACAGGGATTACTGCCTGCCTCTGCCTGTGACATCAAGTGGACTTTGTGCCTGGGGGTATAAGAGGCATAAGAAGATACGGGCACAGGTATGGAGTGGTTGTGCAAAAGGGATGGGGATTTTGCTAAACTAGTCTTCAAAAACTATTAAACTTTCCCAAGGCAATGTTGGAAGAGCAGGTTAGACATGGTGACAGGTCTGTGGGCGGCACCTGAACTTTGGGATGGTGGCCGGGGGGAAGCCCAGGGCAATGGGTGTTTTTTGTGAGGCACTGGTTGATACGTGATGCCCTCCAGCCCTTCTCCCCTGTGCTGAAGACCCATGTCTGCAGCCAAAACAACCCTTCATACAGCCCAGAGCAGCCTCCCAGGCTGCAGTTTGAAAATATTCTGGCTTTTGCAGACACTTACAGCTGCAGGTAGATGCCTGGTGGGATTTCCAGAGGTGCCGAGGCATGTAAAGCACCTCATTCCCAGTGCAAATGCCACCAGGTGTCTGCCTGCATCATTAGGCACCAAATGGCCTCTGAAACCCGGCTCCTGGGAGTGGGGCGGCTGCCATGCCGAGCTGGTGGCTCCGTGGCACAGCTCCCATGAGAGACACATCCATCAGCCCCATCCCGGCACCCTGGGACTTGTCAGGCTTCTCCCTGCCTCAGTTTCCTCATGCAACAGCTAAATTATTCAGAAATTCTAAATTAATCTTTGGGAAACCCTTTGAGATCTCCCACTGATGAGCCTTGTTGGAGAGTGAGGTGGTACCAAAAGGCTGATTGTTGCACTTATTGCTAAAAAACCCCTTCTCCTGCAAACTGAGAGCCCATGGTACTGACCTCAAAGAACTGGGAGCAGGATTAAAACAACACCCTGGTAGAGGATGGCAGGAGCTGCCCTTTGCCTGTCTGTACTCCTACCTTGTCCTTGCACAGAGGGGCTACAAGGTGGGGAAGTTTTCGTTTCTTGTGCAGTGACAAATGGCATGGCCAGGTAACAAATTCCAGGTTGGAATATGCCTCCTCAGCAGCCCAAAGTGTGATTGCAGTGGGCATTGCATTAATTCGTGAAATGTCGTTTTTAAATTGGTTTTACAGTTCACTGGGAGTGTGAGGCTGCAGCCTCTATAGCAAGTGCTGCTCGCACACGATGGGGGGAAGTAATACTCAAAGCTGGACCTGGCAGCATGGAGCAGGGACCAGGTCATGTGTGAATTAATAAATACATATACATGTCAGCAAAGAGCACACTGTATGCAAACATTTAAAAAATACACAAGTGCATGCAGCTCGGTTGCTGAAAACGACTCCTGTTAAATTCTTTGCTCCTGCTCCTGTTGCCTGAATTTCACGTGTGCAATGCTGCAAGATGGGACTTTGTTCCCAAAAGTGCCAGGCGGAAACTATGCCAGGGTAGAAATGTCAGCTCAGGGATGATGAGCTGCTGTGTCAGAGCATGGTAGGGAGGCTGGCCCCCACTGATGGTGAGGGCAACACCTGCTCTTAGACCAGCTTGGGGATTCAGCGGGATGCAGGGATCATAAAGAGCTTGAGGACCTGAACCAAATCCATAGAAAGAGGAACTGAGCATCATCCCTGAACACCCTAATTGTCAAATCAAAGAAATGACCCAAATGGTCCAAACTCCGTGATACACTTATGCACAAACCCTGGAGACTCTGACTAACTCCTCCCCTGCTGGAGGAAAGGCTCCTTCCCTGCTGAGCAGGTGTATGTTTGCTCCAGTTAAGTGTTAATGCAGGTTTTGGCCATCACCATCCGCTGGACCAAAAGTGAGATAGTCCCTGTCATGTCCTGCTGTTGAACCCAGTCGGGTTAAAGTGTGGTCACAGATCAAATGTGCCTGCCAAACCCATCGGCTTCCTACCGATCTGCATGTTCATCCTGAGATCTGCTGACTTCAGGGATAAAATACGTCTCTTACTACATCTTGCCCTGGTTGGCATGGCATAAACACCCAGCAGTGACTTCAGAGTAGGAGCTGCCTCCCTTCCCATCAGTGTGTCCTGCTGATGGGAAGAGTTATGGCTCATCCTCATCCCTAGAGCCCGGGGTGAACTTGCTGAGCTGCCAGGCAGAAAGCAAGCAAGTAAAGAAAAAAAAAAAAACCCAAACAAACAAAAAGAAAGAAAGTAAACTCCTTCATGTTTTTCATATGTGTTTTTTTTTTTTTTTTTAAACATGAAAAATGAACTAGAGTCTATAAGCCCAGAATCCCACCAGGGCAGTAATGGCAAGTCACTTTTCGGAGTGTAATCACACTTGAAGAGACAAATATCTGCAGCATGTCTGCATGGGCAGGATTCATGCTTGAGAGCGACAAGCCTCCTTCAGCCCCTTCAAACCATCCAAAGGTTTTGAGAGACCTTGGCCCCACTCTCCTGATTCCCCCTAGGTTGTGGTTTACTTTTTTTTTCCTCTCAATCAGACCCTGCTCTCAGGAATCATTTGCTCTTTATTCTAATATGTCTCTTAACAAGCAGGAGGCTGCACCGATCTCCATGAAATGTGTCTATCATCTTAGTCCAGGCATTTTAATTTACACTGCAGCAAAAAATTTGGCACCCAACATTTTCTGCTCCGAGCCACAATGAAGAGGCTGTTCCAAAGGTTTGACTGTGCTTGTTTCCCTCTTCCATTTGTGGGGTGTGTGTGTGGAAGAAGGACATCAGAAAGAAAACCCCCCAAAGCTGGGGTGACAGTTTTTAATCCCGTCAGCCAGGATCCCATTGCTGGCATGACTCTGTCAAATGAGTATCTGTCTCTCTGTCCAGAGGAGCTTTGCAGAACACAGGAATATAGGTGATCCTAAATATACATACATATATATATATATATATCCTAAAGAATTGACAGAGGCTGTCTCACTCTAAGACTAGTAGAAAGTATGGGTTTCTTTGCTGGAGGAGCTTGTTCCAGTACAGAGAGGCTTCCCAACGCCCTTGCACAGCCTTCAGAGCTGGGCTGGGAAAACCTCTTCTGGAGAGATGGGGCTCTGGGGTCACTGTGACCTTTCCCTGTCTTTCCCCTCCACCTCGGAGTGAGCTGCAGGTTGGTGCAGCCCCTGCTGAGCTCCAGGAGCCGCGCAGTGAGGGGACTCCTCTGCTGCTGCAATGCAGGGCTGAGTGCAGGTTGCAGAAAACGAAGGACATACAGACACTGCAGAACCAGGTCCGGAGGCTGGAGGGGAGGATCAGAGCTCAGCCCAGTGCCGTGTTCGCCTTCCTGTCTGTCTGCCTTTGGCTACGTCCATTTTAAGCCAATGCCACCCACACCCAAGCAGCCAGCAAAGGGCATCTCGGGCACCGGCATATTTAGGAGGTGAAGGGGCACAAATGCAACCAGGAATAGGCAGGGCTGATTTGCACTGTCCTACATTGCTTACCTAACGCTCTGGCAAGAAGCTGGAGCCAATTCATCATTGTTTATCCCCAAAACAGCTATTGCCTTTGCCAGATAATGTCTGGGGAGAGTCACCTCTCCTCCCTCCTGAGGCCATTCCTGCTTTGCTTTTCAGGTAGGTAGCACTAATTTTGCTGGCCACAGGGAAAATGCATCGACAGGAACACAGTGAGCCAAAACTCTTAAAAAAACTTTGGAAAGGAGCAAAAAAAAAAAAAAGGATTAAAGTAGTTTTCTGTTTCTTTTGTCTTGCTTGTTTATCACCCCCACTGTTTTCAATATAAAACAAGGAGAGGACAAAAAAGAAACAATATAAGTGAGGAAATAGCAGTCTTTCCACTTCTTTTATGCATGTGAATTGTTCTCATGAATTATAATACTTTTGTTTCGGACAAATTCCCTAAAAGAAGAAGGGGTGGAAGGTCAAAAAGAACTTCTTGGATCAAATTTTCAAAGCAAGAAGATCTTTTCCTGCTCCTCTTTCCTTAGTCTTGTTTCTTGCTGATATCTAGCGGTTTCATTTACTTCAGTACTTCTATTGAGCAAGCCTCCCTGACATAAACTACCCCCACCTTTTTTTTTTTTTCTACAGACCATCTTCAAAACCAACATAAATGTGAATTTAAATGATGAACACACCTTCAGAAGATAGAGCGGAAGATAAAAGACAGGGAGTGAAGTCGTGGGCGATGTATGTTTGCTATTGCACAGAGAGATGGGGAAACAACCAGCCACGAGGAATAGCGTGAAGAATTGGAGCCAGCTCGGCAGGTCACACGCTGGCAATGCCTCAAGGACAGGAAACAAATGATCGACTGCTGTGTTCGTAATAGGATGGAGGGTAAGGGATGGCGGGCAGGGAGACACGCTCCTGTGGCTGGGAGAAGTAGGAGGGAGATGCTGGTGGAGACGTGAAAATCCACCCGCTGGGTTACCCTTTGGAGAATGTTATTCCTTCATTTTTTTCTGTCTTGTTTGCTGTCCTGATGGAGTAGCTGAGGTTCTGGGCATCTAGAGTGGGATGGAAAGTAACGGGTGAAAGGGATGGGAAAATGAGACTGGACACCCAAGGAATAAGGAAAGGAGGCTGCTGAGTTGTGGGACATGAGGTTCCTTCTGAAAGTACCTTCGAATTTCCTGGAAAGAAGGAAGGCTGAGAACAGAAGGGACAGGAGACATCAAATGGGGACACAGCAGTTGGTGCATGGGTGATGGTTGTCAGGGAACCTCAGTGTTATGGAGCACAAGGGAAGCAACAGAGAGATGGTCAAAAAATAAGCAGCAATAAATATTTCAAGACCTGTACTACTCATGACAGCTGTAACAGGCATATATCAAAATCTCCCACAAACCCTGGAAATTTCATTAAGAATCCCACAATGCCTGGACACATATGGAATTATGATACTCCTCATCCATTTCTGTGTCAAAATCCTCCAAGCCTCAGCTACCTTAAAAAGTTGTTTATAATAGATACATCTTCTTAATGCTACCATATAGGGTATTTGCAGCTGGATAGATTTGACTGATATAGCACATTCTTTATGGCGATCATTCCTTGATTAAAAAAAATATTTTTTCTGTGTCAGGCTCTTTCTGTCACCATCGACCATAAATCAATTTGTCACATAAATGGTAATAAAACAAGACGTGTTTGTTCTCTTAAACACCACACGAGTGGGTTTTGCAGCACAGTTACAGCTGTTCTCGGGTGTCGGACTTGGTGGTCCTTGCCCTGATGGTCCCGGGAGGGCAGCACAGCTCTGTGGCAACAGAGGGAGTGGGGGGAAGAGTTATGGACTCTCCCAAGCATCACTGGTGTCACAAGGGTCACAGCTGTGTCCTGGCACCAGAGATGAGGACTGAGCCCTGTGCCAGTGCTCACTGCAGACCTCCCCAAGCAACCCAGACAGAAACTGGATTGTTTAAGAAACTGGGTGTCCTGTCCTGGGCAATGATGCTGCAGGTGGGTTGGCACCTGTGAGTGTCTGTGTATTTTAATAAGAATAAATCTTTTCTCTTACTGTACTGACTGTCAGAGTCCCACAAAGTGATGCCAAAGCTGCTTTTCCCTTCTGTGTAACATTCTCAGAAATGCTGCTTTGCAAAAAACACTGTTCCTCATAATGAAAATAAATATTTTTAAAAATTTCCTAGTCTGAAAACATGGGACAAGTGATCTGTGCTGCAGGAACTCAAGTCCCAGCCTGACTCCCTGGCCATGTATCTGCCACTCCTCACTTTCCGAGCTTCTCCAATTTCAGCCTGGCATCTCTAATCGTAAGTCTACTTAACCATTTTAATAGCACTAAATGGAGACTGTGTTACTGCCCTTATCTGCTCTCTATGTCTTCCGGGTCATACATGCTTAGTTTACTGTCAGAGACAAGTTTTTACTGCTGTCAGCACTGCAGCGTGTGGTACCTGCAGAGCAGCAGGCTGCGGGCTCTGCGCTGCGTCCTCTCTGGCAAGAAAATTACCACCCACAATCTGATTCCCCAACATTTGTCTTGTGGTTTCTTAATTGGTACTATCAAGGAAATGCTGGGGGAAAAAAAAACACAAAACCCACTACATGGTGCAAATGAAAAGGCGATGTTATCTATTTACAATCCTTTTGTGCAGAGGTAATAATAATTAACATAGCAACAATGACTAATAATTAGAATTGCTTGCATTAAGTTAAAGACATGATTTTGTTTTCCTTTGTGCAGATGCAAATCTGGGCTCATTTTCCTCTTGTCAGCAAGGGAAGAAAGTGTGAGAGGAGAATAAGTCCACAAGCAGGGAAAATACATTTAGCTGGGCATATGCAGAGGCTCTGGTAACCCCCAGACCTTTGCCTGCTGCTGGCAGGGTACCCCCCAGCACACACGTGGGTTCCCATGCAGGATGCTGGGGCTATGCACATCCACTCCATCTGTATTTCCCCTCTGGAAAACCTGGTCAGCTGTCTTTAAAATCATATCAAGCAGAACAATGCAAGTGGAGATGATAAAAGATGCAGAAAATATGCACTCGTGGCTTCATTTTCACCCCCCTTCAGTCTGAGCCCTGCAGGCTGGATCTGCAGTTCCAGCAGCTCAAGAAAATCTTTGTCAAATTAATAGATTTAAAAGTAGAAAACCCCAGCTGAGAGTCCGGGCACGCTTCTGAGATCACCCACTCGGGTTCTGCACCAGCAGCACTGATGGAATTACTTTTGCTTTACACCAGCATAAATAAAAGCAAGATCAGTTCCACTATCTGGAAGGTAAGGATGAAGTTTTATAGCCTCTTTTTTTCCTTATCGCACCTGGACTTTTTAATACCTTGGAAGTATAATGAGCAAGGTTGTGCCAATGCCTTGCTCTTCAGGCTTGCAGGCACTGTTTGCGTGTGGGCTCTCATCCCTTTTTCCTCTAGAAATTCAGGATGCAAGCAGCACAGGAGCTGGATAAATGATTAGTTGTTTATGAACAGATCATTTATTAAATCCTGTTGGCTAAAGTAATTCCTGTCAGTGTGAAGGTACAACAAACTGAAAATGAATAATCTCTCCTGCAATTCGCAGGGGTGAGGGACCACGCTCCCTGCATGCTCTGTTACTATATTTAGCACAAATACAGTAAATGCATTCCTTTATGGAACTGCTCTCCCCAGAGATCACTTTTTAAGCCAGGAATGGCTGCAGAGAAGTTGGATCACCCTGGATGCGTTACTTGTGTTGGCCTTGCTGCAGGATGGTCGTGGTGAGCACAGAGTTACTGTAAACCGAAACCTGGGGTGCAGTGTTGGAGCCCCTGAGCTGGGATAAATCAAATGTAACAGCTGTGACTTACCCCAGCAGTCACTCCAGCTCTGGAGTTATCTGGTTACAAGCACGTTGCTTCTGCTTCATCCAACCCTGGGCCTTAATATAACTTTTAAATTGTTGCGAAATGAACTTTGCATTTTACTTCCTCAGACTGTGAAAAAATATACTGCTGTACCGTGCCCTGGGATAGGGACAGAGACAGCTATTTATATCATTCCAGCAAAACACCGTATGGAACATAAAGTAAACTGGAAAATCAATAATTATTATTACAGTGTCTCTGGGTCTCTGGTGAGGGGGGCACTGCACAACCTTACTTCAGGATCCAGCCCCTCTCAGAGCCAATACAGCCATGATGCAGTGTGGGAAGGAATGGAGGAAGCAGAGAAACTTGGGCAGAGAACTATTCCTAAAGAGAAGTTTATGGCACAGCAAAACATCTCTATTCTTACTGCTCAAGGCCCCTGGCAGGGAATGAAGCTGTCCCAGCCTGACTGGAGAATCTCTGCAGCAGTGCAAGAGGCATAGGCCCGGTGCAAAGCACTATGGGGCTGATGTTTTGGGTGATACGTGTTTCTGGCAGTGATATAAACCTAGCCAGATGATGTAGCTGTGCTCCAGACCATTTTAGGACATTTTAGTGCTATGGTCCCCCAGGTTTAGCTCCCCTGCCAGGACATTCCCCTCACCAGGAGCCCCCTGCATTCATCCTCAGAGCCTGTGGGCAGGGGAAGGCAAAGGGGCAGGATGCCCATCCCTTGGAGGGGCTGAAGCCCCACAGTGGTAGCTTGGGCTGGTTTCATTCATACTACTGGACTTGCTGTGCCACAGCAGTAGAAAACATCCTGGCAGATGGACCGTGGATCCCATTGAGGGAGCAAAGGAGACATGGGCTGGGACCTGACCAGGATAGTAATTGGCACTGTTCTGACTGCACTAATGCTTATCATGCTCTAAAAACACTGATCTATAGAACTCACTTCACCACCCAAGCACCTTTGGTGCAAAAGAAATCACTGGAGTGAAATCCCCAGGGAATTTCAAAGCTTGTGGCATTTGCACACTGCCTTTAGAACAATCTTCTCTACTTTGGGGGCAGTACTGCAGGAAAAATCCAATTACCTTTTTTTCTTGTCCAACCAGCATGTTTGTCCTCACCATAGCAGTGGGTTCAGAAAGGAGGTGAACTCAGTGGTGGGGAGTCCATGCTCTTCCCTCCCTGCTTCCCCTGCATCTCTGGTGCATCACAGAGCACGGAAGGCTCTGGCTGGCATGGGGTGTGTGAGCCGCCCCTTTGCCTGGCTTTATTTTTAGTGTGTGCACAGAAGGCAGATAATGGCAATTGATGTGCTGTTTCCTTCAGGTTTAGGTTTCCTGTCAGCTGAGCCACAGATAAACCATAAACACGAAGAACAAACAAACAATTAGCCTCCCTCGGACCCAGGCGCACAGACACTCTGCTAAGGTTTATAGCCATTTTCCAGCTTTACAGCCGAGATAAATCTTTCACCACCCACTGCCCAGCCAACCCCAATACAGAAAAGTTGGTTGGTTTGTTTGGTTGGTT
>VXBX01005099.1:547254-623858 GCA_013400415.1 Scytalopus superciliaris
TTTTTTTTTTTTTACTGTAGATATTTGATTTTTGTATTTAAGAAACATTAAAATAAGAGTTCAGATAGATAGGTGGGGATTGACATGTAAATTATATATTGATCCAGAGGATGTGCTGGCTTAATTCTTCCTGATGTGGGACAAGATGAGAGGCAGCACAATATCTGCTTCCTCTGAGCTGTGGTTTCCATCACTGCTGGACCTCTATGTGCAGCATCCTTCAGCCCCACACATCCACCATCACACTGTTTGCACACCAGTGTGTGTATGAGGCCAACAGATGTTGCTTTCCACAAGCCCCATCATCTGCTTTATTACCCACATTAATTTTTCAAACTGAAGAAAATTAAGATAAATCTGTTTGTTTTCCATCCTGCATTTCTATTTAGCCCCCAGGTAGGTTTTTCAGTCACTGGGTAGAAATTCCCTTCATGGTATCACTGGTGCATCACTGGCATAAAGGGCTGATTCAGGTTTGGTGGTAAATTATCCATAGCCTTTTTCTTTTTTTTTTTCCACATGACTGTGAATTTTGTCAAAACTTTGTGTGGCAGTTTCATTTTGTGTCTTTATTGTCCAGCGAGGGAGATCTGGGAGTGCTAAATTAATTTCCGTGGTGAGACCAATAAATTCAGCTCTCCTGCTGTAAAAGATACATTAATTTTGCTACATTCCCTTTTTTTAATAGGCACAAAGCCACCTGGATAAATACAGGTTGCACAGAGAGAGCAGCCATGGACCTGGGCACAGAGACTGTCAGCTAAAATAAATAAGTTAGATGTTAAGTAAACAGTCTATGCAGAGAAATTTCACCTTTTTTACTTTGGATTTTAGCATTTTTTTATGTGAGGTGGGGGGAAATGGTAGGCTCCAATATTATCTACCATTAAGACATGAAAAGGAGATGAAGAACATCCTCTGGGTTTAAAATATTTACAGTTTTTAATGTTTAATGTCAAATATGTTGGTTTTAATAAATAGAATAAAGGAAGTCTTAATCTCACATACTGTGCACTTGGACATAGGGTTATTCCCTCATTACAGCTTCACTGCTACTGGACAAACCTGCAGACCATTTCTAATGGACCTTCCTGGGGATAAGTAAGGATACTTGGGACTTGACCCCTGTTTTCTGCAACAGCTCAGGGGTGATTTTATGTTGAACAGTAGAAGTTGGCTGGAGATCACCAAACCAACAGGGAGAGAACCCAGCCAGGCCTTTAAATACGACTGGATTGGGAGCACAAGGAATTTGTGTGTGGTGTGTGGCTTGGTGTTTCCCTGGCATTCTGGGGGAAATGGGTGACACCAATATTGGCAGCTGAAACAAATTAACCCACAGGCAGAGGCATTTTTTGACGCAGATAAGACCCAATTTGGCCCTTGTCACATTCTGGGGTTGTGCAATCAGCCAGCTCTGCAGCCAGCACCGGCCAGAATTAAGACAATCCTGTAGGGGAGAATCATCTTTTAATGGGCTCATTGCAAAACCTTCCCCTATACTAGAAGTGGAAAGCAGCAAACTCAGAGTAGTGGCTGCCAAGGCACATGTCCCTCCAAGGTCGCCCAGCTCAGAGCTCTGGATTTGGAGGAGGTTCTCAAAAAGTGCTAATTTTGCGATTGTTTTTTGAACCCAGTTTTGGTCTGGAAGTGATCTTGTTATCGCACATTCAGAAGTCAATCAAAGATACATTGAACAACTTTTTGGACTAATAGTGGGATGGTTCTTTAGTTCCTGAGTCTGAAAATCAAACCCATAGGCCTCCAGAGACTCTCTGAAGTGAGGACAGGCAGTGATGCCAAATGATGTCTGAAAGAGCTCCGTGTCCACAAGAACCCGGCTCACGGCAATGCATTCCCATTTCTTAGATGGATCTCTGTCCTGTGCTGTCTAGCCAGCACATAGATTGCCTGCCAAGTTCTCCTTGCTGTGCTATTACCTCATCCCTCTGACACACTGCTTGTCCAATTTCACCATTTTTCCAGCCCTGTCTCCAAGACAAGGACTTTACATCCGTTGCAGGTCTGCATTGTCCCCCCTCCCAACCCAAACACTGTGTGGATGGGTCAACCAGAGGTTCTGCAGTGATTTCTCTGCGGAGATCCCAAGCACTACTCTTTTGTGTCAGTCTTAGTGGCTTGGGGTGGGTAGAGTGAGGTGGAGAAACTGCCAGTCCTTATCAAATACAACATGAGAAAATTTATAGAATAGAAGGTCCAGCCACATTTCCTTAAAGCTCAACACATCCCCATCACTGACAAGCAGGAAACAAAGCAGAGAAGTCAAGAATAAAACCTACAGACCCACTAGCCTTTGTGTGGCACAGCAAACATTGGAGGAAGTGCATGTAGATCAGCATGCAAATGAGGCTGGCAAAGCTCTAACAAGAAGAAGTTACCACCAAGCTTCCTGATGCAGCCCCAAGGCTAAGAGGAGTATTTCACTCCACACAAACATCCAGAGCGCAGGCACAAACTGTGCTTGCAAGGCACAAAATAAAAAGGACAATTTAAGACGAGGGTGGCTGTAAGTAGCAGATGAGAAAACACAATAAAAAGGAAGATTTCTTACTCTGCAAGTGAATCCATTTACTTCAAAGGTACTACATTTCTTTGATACAATAGCATAACGTTTTTATTGGGGACTAATTGAGCCAGTGATATAATTACGACAGTAAATTAAGGCCTGAAATATACTTTGAATTTAGGAATAAATTCGTAAATACTTCCTTATCAGTGGCATGTAGGAAAACGACCAGACTGATTTAGCAAGAAGGGATCCTTACATATTGGCCAGCTCAGGAAAACGATGAGCCCTCTTTCCACATAAAAATGAGTGATACATTAACTGCTTTGACTGCAGCCTTTTAGTTATTTCTTGCTACAATCAGTTATACTACTGGGTTAATAAAATTTAATTAATAGTTAATTAAGACTTGTAATCAAGTATCCTAATTTTTGATTACTTTATCATCACAGTGTTTCCATCACATTGTAAAGTCCAGCCCAAAATTCATCTGTCCCTGAGTGCTGCTCTCTGCAAGTCAGAAGTGCTTTGCAGGTCCAGGTTCAAACCTGTCAGTGATGTACTGCCCTTTGCAGAGGAGCATGTACCTGCAGCCTCCAGCTCTCAGAGCACTCTTGGACCTCTGTGGTGAGGCACAGACCTTGTCTCTGCACCCGAAACAGAACTAAGCCTCACTGTTTTCAAAACTGTGCCTTTTCCATCTCACCAGAAAACTGGGCAAGCAAGGGAGAAAATCTGCATTGCCTTTGAGCATCAGGGAGGAAAAAGAGGCAGTCAGAAAAACTTCTTGGGAGGACAGGCTGCGCCTTTGTCTTTTGCTTGCAAGTCTGAAGCAGACTTCCTTAAATGCCCTGCTTTTCTGCAGTCTGACTTTCCTTGCTGGTTTCAGCTAGGCCCACCCAAACCAGATACTGCTCCGGAAAACAAAAAGGCAAACATCACAGAGCCAGAAATGCTCACAGTCAGTTCATCTTTTCCCCATCACTATGCAGGAAACTACTGTCTGGGTATCCTCAAACTGGACTAATAAAGCCAACCCCAGTGCCTCAACTGCAGCAAGTTTTTTGCAGTCCAGTGATAGTCTGAGTGTCTGGCATGTTGAAGGAAGCTTCAACCACATGTACACCCAGCAGAAACTGGATATTAGAAAGGAGAAAAGCCCTTGAATAATGTGTTTAATGCAGAAAATGCCATCGAACCGGTTTTTATGGACGTGTATCCCTCAGAAACTGCTGACTTCTCTTTTATTATATTTAGCAATACAAATAGCTGAGGACTGTGTTTGGCCTCATTGCAGATAAAGTGCTGGAAAGATAGTCATGGAGTGAAGGGACATTTATTTCTCTTACTGAGACCGGCACTGTGCTGCCACAGCTGGTGAATCTTATCTCTAAGGCTTTTCTTGGGAATAAAGCATTTAGCCTTTGTAGCTGGGTCTTGTTACAAGGAGCAGAAGAGAAGATTCAATTATGTGCCCCAGCACAGGGAGAGGGAACGAGCAACAACTGAGTGCTGATGCAAAGGGAAGAAAGTCATGCAGCAATCACCGATGCCCTGAACTGCACACAGGAGACCTGATTGACCGCAACGGCGTGAGCCCAGAGAGAAGGAGAAAGATGAGAGCCTACAGTGCCCTCCAAGACAGGCGTGATCTTGGGAATAGGTTGCCTGCAGATGTGCTGTTGCCTGTTATCAAGATCTCTCTAGTGTTTCTCCTTGGAAGGGTTTACAGATAGAGAAATATTGCTCTCCCCAGAGATCCCCCTAGGAAACAAAAGCAAGAGCTTAGTGAACCTCCCTTCTTCAAGTAAGAGAATGTAGCACAGTCTTTGGATTTATTATTGTTATTGCTACAAGGAATTATTGTTATTGCTAGGAATTATTGATATCCTTGCTATATCCTTGCTAACCTTGTCTCAAAACCAGTCAAGACCAGGGGATAATATTGCATGAGTGCAGCCCATTAGGCAGTTTTACAGTCTTGCAGATGGACCTGACAATATTAAAACCTGGCCAGATTTGGCCCAATATGCTGCCAATCCCTCACTGAGCTGGAAACCTGCTCAGAGGACAGTGTTTGCTCCAAGCTGCCAGCGTGCCCTGCTCCTGCTGAGCCTCACCTCCATGTCCAGGCAGCCACCGGCACATCCAAGAGCAGGACAACCTGCTGGGTTTTCATCAAAGGCTCATTTATCTCTTGTGAAAGTACATGAAGTATCAAATGTTTTGCCTTGATTAATGATGCTAATTAAGCTAATGGATTTGAGTAATTTTACAATTGATATTTTTATGTAATTTTGTTTTTGCTCTGCGGTAGCCAGAACTAACTGCCCTGTCAGCTTCTCTCCGTCATGTTCAACATTATGCACAGACATCATCTTTAAGGTCATATAAATAAACAAAGCAAGAAACCTGTTCAGATTTATCTCAGCCCTCCCCCTGCCACCCGCTGCACATTCCCAGGGTGTGCAGTGAAGCAGATTTCAAAAGCAGGGAGTAGGATCACCGAAAGCAATATCCCAGCAGAGAAAAAGATTGGATTTGGGGGGTCAAGATGTTAGATTTGGCTTCTAGAAACCCAAGTCCTCATCCCAAATCTACTATGAGTTCTCTGGGGGCCATCAGGAAGCTAGCCTGTAAATTGGATAAACTAGGAAGATGTTGGCTTGCTGGAGCAGAGGATGTGAACACAAATGCCAAATTCTGACTTGATGACCTTAAGGGTCTTTTCCAATCTAAATGATTCTATGATTCGATTACATAGTGCAGATGTGTAAGAGAGATGGATGCTGAGCTAAATTTGGGCCCTGAAGGTGTTGCTGTTACACTGACTGAACACCTGAGGTACAGACCATGTAGATCAGGTGGTGCTGCAAGGAGAAGCTCTTTGCATGGCACAAAAGCTCTGTTCACACCCAAGAGCACAGGGCAAGAACTGGGCAAAGGGCAGTTTCCTCAGTGCAGTATTGCACACACCGAGGAGCCTTTAAAAACCTTGTCAGTTTTATGTAGTGCCTGAATCCCCACAGGTGGAATTCGTGGGTCTTTATTTGTTTACAGGACACCATCACCCAGAGAGTCATGTAACTACTGACCATGTAATTACACTGTAAGGCAAGTTCCACATGCTGACAGGGTAAATAAAATACCAGGTTATTTTTTCCTGTCTGCAAGGCAGAGGGTTATCATGAGATCTTAAGGCTGCAAATTATGTAGTAATTATGGCTTCAGTAACCAGGCAAATTCCAATATCTTTACCAAGTGATTGCCAGGGAAACTCTTACATACTAGGGATGCATGAATCATGGATACTGGAGAATGACCTGGCAGCTCCAAGCACCAATCACACCAATTCATTTTCCACTTTTGCCCAGTGTATTTTTAAGCACCTCAAAGAATGGTTTCCACAACCAACCCTTGGAGATGCTGCTGCCCATCAGGAGGAGAAGTGCTGACCTTCATCCCTGTAGCTGGCTGTATTTATGCCCGACACTCCTCCCTGCTGTCAACCACCCTGGCCCCTGGATCAGCTTGCTGAGAGTGCCTGAGTCTGATGGCTTTGAAGGAGCCAAACAAGGAGCCAAGGGTAAGAAAATCTCTGTGGAGCCTTACTCAGCACCCTGCTAAGGCAATAATTACCTATGCAGGACTCCAGCTCAGCTGATAGCACTGGGCACTATCTGCAAGCCTAAACCTTGGCCAAACTTACACAAATGTGCAATTTCTCATGCTGAGCATTCTTGCAAGTGGCACACCTGGAAAATGAGAGGGCTGTGTGGGTGAGAAAAAGAAATGAATAATGATTTGGGGGAGTCTCATATACTTCTAGTTTTGTGCTTGAACTGAAATAGTGTTTGATTACTCGTATGTTTAGTGTACCTAGAAACCAGGTCAATGGGTCAGCAAGTAAATAGCTAAGAGGCATTTGGGTGTGTGCCCTGCTCTGCATGAGGACTCTGAGGAAGGAAGTAGGAGTTAAGGCTTTGGATCTGCCAGAACTGCAGCAAAATTGTACTGTGGGATAGAGTCCATATTGCTTGGAGAGCTTTGTCCCCTTCTCAAGGGAGCTGAGAACACCAGTACAGCATCTGGAGGACCCTGGGGTTTATGGAGTGTCCAGATTTCACACCTATTGGGTGAAGTAAGTCTCTGTCCTGGCAGATGGTCCATGGCCAAGTCTCTGCTGAAGCTGAATGAGCTGTACCTGAACTACTGCCCTGGGGTATCACACAACATCAGACCTATTTCCTGAGTATGTGTCACTTTTATATGAGAAAAGCCACATACTTTTCCTTAAACTCTATAGACCTTTAATTCAATTTTTAATTATTATTCCTTATCATGCTCAGTGTGTTTCTGCTGCACTTAGGAAACTGTCTCTTGTGGTTAATTTAACACCTGCAAATTCCCAAAGCTGTTAACCTAAATCTAGTGGATAAAATCTTTGCCATACATTTAAAAGATCACCAGGTCAGGTCTACTTGGGGCTGAACTTTTGTTACCAAGCGCATATGTATTTCTTTTACTTCCTCTATACGATAGACCACTGCCTTCATACTTATTTATGATCATTATCAGACACATTGTGCAGTTGACTGAAATGTTATGTAACAGAACAAAATCTCAGAAGTGAGAGCTTTTGGGAATATTTTTTTACCATAGTCTGCTTGAGAAGGACAAATATTGATTCCGAGACTTTGGGTACATTGATTATCTTTTTAGGGAAAACAAAATAACATTCATAAATCTTGGAATTTTGCTTTTTTGTTTCTGAGAGATCATATTAGTCACATGCTAAATAACTGATTCGGGTGTCTTTTATCTGTTTTGGGTTTTTTCCTTCAACAGCTCTGTTGAAATGAATGTGAGCCTTTTCACTGCCATTGTGTGAAGTCCTGCCTTTCCCCCTAAGCACATGTACAACAGAGAAAGGGTCACTAATCTTGGCTCATAAACCTTTTTCAAATGACAAGCTATTACTTCCCTGGCCTGTAAGAAGTAAGGCTTGGCTGCCCTTTTCCTTAAAAATGGAGGGGAAAAGAAAAACCTTGAGGGGTAAACCAAGGCCAAGCATTTCAGATGGTTTTGAATGAAAAGAGAGGAGAATTTCAGTGTCCAAGGCCACCACTCATCAAAAATTTCTTGCCATCATCCTCCTCAATCAAACTAAAGAGCTCTTAGTTTGATTGTCTCAGAAGATCTTGTCTGTTCCGAAAATTTACTGAGGAGATCAAACGCTGCTGGTAACCTGAGAGGAGGAACTGAGAGCTCCCATTGTGGACCAGAGGAGTGATCTGATCTCCTTCCCATGAAATGTCAGAACATGCCCTAGACTGTAGGTGGCCAAAAGACCCAGCATGCTTATAATCTCTTAGGCAAAAAAACCACTACATGACTGCTTAAAAACCTACTCCCACCTTCCCTGAGAGTATGGAAAGCAGATGACGGGTCAAAAGGGTCAGGAAGAGGCTCTGATGTCTCCTGGCAATGACCTTAAAGGAGTAGCTGTTTTTCCTTGGATGAGGAGAAAGCAGAGCAACCATCACTATAGCAAATTATGCTGCTCTCCTTGAGCCTAAAGGAAATCTTTCAAAGGACATCTGTGACCCCAAAAGATCAATGGCAGGTCAGATACCACTCAAAAACACATATGATATTGGCACCTTCGTGGCACGGTACTCCAAGAAAAACCACCCTCAGCCAATTCCTCCTGAAGACAAGGCAGCTAATTTGGGCTCATAAATCATGGATTGCAGGGAATCACATCGGAGGACCGGACTTGCAGTTCATTCTTATCAGTGTTTCTCAGGTCTTTGCTTGCTGTCGATAGTCCTCCACTTGATGTGGCATAAGGCATTATAATACAGCTGTAATTACAGTCGTCTCATTTTGGAGGCTCCTTGGCAGTTATAAACGTGTGTTTAAATCAAAGGAATTGCACTGATGTGCAGCTGATGAGGATCTGCCCTTCGGTTTTAGAGACACCACTTATAATTTGCTTCAATCATTTTTCTGCAGGGGAGCAACCCGGCAAACTACTTGCACACAGATGAGAAGCAAATGGTATTTTCCCAATTCTAAACAGATTTAAGCCTGTTGATGTAAAGCAAGGGCAAGTTATGAGGTACAGCCCAACACAAACTGTGCCACCTTCCCTCCAGAACATGAAGCACAGTCCCTGCTTGTGTTTTCTCAACTATATGTGGCACGTAACATTGACATAGAAAGCAAATAGGAGGCATTTCATGATACACTTGTCCTCTAAGAAAATGGGACAAGGAAGCTGCCAGGACAAAATTCAGACCTGTCTCCTTGTGTCCTGCACAGAGCTGCTTGTATGCTGTAGTTGAATGCAGGGAAGGAGCGGCACTTGCTGTGACCCCGAAGCCTTTCTGCTCAAAAAGCTCCCTGATTTGCAAGCTGTCAGCTCTGGGGCCAGGCTGGCAGCTGGGGTGACTCTGTGTGATGCCACCGTGCCTGTTACAATTGGGAAAACACCTCCCAGATGATAACTCAGCCCCCATGAACGCAGCTGCCCTTCCCCGGCACTTGCTCTGTCCCTTCCCCGGCGAGGAAGGAAACCGAGAGCACTTTCTGGTGAAAGCAGCGAGCTTGACAGGCTCATAAATATCACACTACATACCCTTTCCTTTCTGTCCTTTGAAAGAAAAGACTGACACTAAAGGAAGCATTTGATCATGTTGGATTTGTGCCATTTTGCGGCTTAGTTGAACGAGCTGAAGGCAAGAGCTGGGAGCAGCAGAGACTGGGGGATTTCATGGGTGTAATGGGGTTGTTGATGGAGAGAAAGGGTAGCCAGGAACTTTATGAGGTATCAGTGTCCCCATTGGTCAGACCAGCTGGAAACAGCCCCAGTGCCTGTACAAGAGCTGAAGACAGAAGGGAGCAGAGCAGGGCTGAGTGCTGAAAGTGCCTCAGTTTGGAGATCCCAGTGCTGATGCATTTGACTCCTGGGTCATGCTCTCTGGTGACTTTAAATGAGGGGAGACACAAAGACATGTAACAGGGGTGAATAGCATTTTAAGCCACCCCAGTGTATTTACAGCGTGAAGAGCATCTCTTGTCCAGCTGCACCTATGTGTTGCCATTTTGCATGGGATGCAAGGTAATATGCATTGGGATTTATCCTGATGGTACTGGTCTTTGCCCTGTATAATACATTTCCAGCCCCATTTCCCTAAACTGTATATCTACATGTGAGAGACATGAATGCAGAAACAGCTCTGTGTTTGCTGTAAACTAGTAAAAGGTGGTGTTTTGTCTTTTTTTATAAAAAGAGCCGGGTCAGCTCTAGCAATGAAACTAAACTCTATATCTAATTTCTCATTTTTAGGATTTGTGGCTGTAAATTTTAGCTTTCAACATGATCTCTAGTTGGGACAGATTGGCCTTTTGAAAGCCATTCTTGCTCTCACTTTGGAGCTCTGTTTGACCCTAAGATATGGGCTTTTAGTTTGCAAATGCAGTGTAAATTTATAGTGCTATGTAGAAGAGAATAAATGAGTCTTTATACCAGGTTCTTGGAGTTTTTACAGCTCCTATGAATAAAATACAAAGAGACTTGAAAGTCTTTATTAAATAAGAAGGTGGGTGTCTTGAGAATGATCAGTTAAAGGCATTGTGCAGGTGTTGCAAATTGTTGGTTTTAAAGCCTTTGGGGCAATCTATAGCTGATCCAAATGATAAAACCTTTGCAGGCTTCAGGGAGCTCTGAGAGCTCACACCAGCTGGGGATCTGTCCTGCATTTCCAATGAGGATTAATACAGTGTTGCATTTTTGGCTGTATTTTGTTGAAGGGATGTCCCCTAACAACCCAAGAGAGAGGGGAAATCAATTTTTGCATGACTAATTGCTTGGTGTGTGAATGTAGCATCGTGACCCTGTAGGTCTGCTGGGGCTGCTTCTCATGTGGGACTGGCAGTAGCCCTGGAATGTGCCAGCAGTGAGCCACTGCCTCCCCAGGATCTTGGGATGGAGTAGGGAAGCTTTTTGTCCTTTCAAAGGGTCTAGAGCCCATCTTGTCTCTTTCCCAGTTGAGAGCAGCTTCACCTATGAAGCTGGTTCCAGGGGACAAAGCCTCATCATGGGACTAATCCTGAGGTCAGCTCCTGACAGCCTGTTTGCTTGTTGCCTGCACCATAGCACAGCTTCCAGTGTGCTGTTTTTTCCTTTGACTTCTTTTTCTGTGCAAGGAGAAACCCTTTTTTCCCTTTTCTTTCTCAACTGATATCACTAGTTGGAAGAAAAATGGTTATCTCAGCACCAGTCTGGAGCTGAGGGTCCGCACATCCCTGCCAATGCAGTCCAGTGCCAAATCCAGACCAGAAGCTCTGCCCAGTGAGGAGCTGAATACCCTTCCTGGCACATCCTAGGAGCCCCACCTGGGATGGGATGGGATGCAGCAGGGCTCCCCACTGCCCTCCAGCTTGCCAGGTGCTGCAGGACTGCATGTCAATGAGAGTCTCTCCTGGCTCCTGCAGCTCAGAGCACAGAGCAGCTTTTAATTACCCATGGAAGGAGAGAGCTCCACAGCTATCCCATACTAATGATGACCGAGTGTCATTCTCCACACCACCTTCCTCTCTCTTTGAACCTATGGATATAAGTGGGAGAGAGGAATATATGCCTGGCATACATTGTGTAGGTGTATAAACATATACGTCTGTGTATAAATGTATCATACAGATACAGCAAATATCTGTTGGCTGTTTTGTCTGACAGGGCAATGATGCAGTCAAATGGCAAGAAGAAGTTGCAACAGTAAATAATTTTGTCATGTTTACCATCAAAAAATACTTTTCATTGCTAATTGTGGAAATACCATCCAAAGTTTCACTAACTCCTCCCCCACCCTTTGTTTTTTTAATAAGGAAACTGAAGAATTGAATGCTAAAATAACTTTTCAAACATAGTACCATGATTGACAGATTCATGTCTTACATGTAGGATCACTCACTTTTCTTGCTAAGGAAATCCCAAACTAAGCTTTTCCCTGCTGTGTTTACCTTCTTGTTCACATATATTTGGGGTTTTTTGGGGGTATTTTTCACATTATCACTTGCTAAATATATCACAGCCTATCATTTACTTTGCTTTGCAGCTCCAAGACCTCCACATGCCTTTCTTTCCTCACAAAATGAATCGCTGGCTCAAACATTTAAATAAAAAAAAGAATACCACCATACAGTATACAAGCAATTTGTTATCACAGTGTGCAAACAAGGTAGAGAGGGGAATATGCTAAAGTAAATTTTATGTATAGCTACTGTGTAAATTTGCCTATTTCCCAAGAGTTGTATTGTCACTATTAATCGTAATAGCGTTTCTAATACGGCATATTTCCAATATTTTCTCCCTAATTAGGATTCTGATCGTACAATCCCATTTCGTTCCTGTTGTGTTTCCCTTTGGCTTTCTGAAACCTGCCCAGCTCTTGTGTGAAGGGTCGCACTTGGTGGCACAAGGGAGGAGCAGGCAAGGGCTTCCCAGCCCACTGTGCCTGCCCAAGCCCCTGAGCACCCTGTGCCCACACACCATCAGTGTGTCCTTTGCATCCCTTCTGCGTGGGGAGCCCACAGGCAGCTCTGTGTTTGCAGAGATGGGCCCAGCCCCTGTTTCTGAGAGCAGACAGCTGAGAGGGAGGTCACTGTGAGCTGAAGGGATGTGCTGCTCTGTGCACCTCGCTGTTTGCTGAAATGTGCAGTTATGTACAGGTTTAGGGAAGAATGAGACGATTTGGAGAGCAATACTAGAGTGGTGTAGGAAGAGAAAGGGAATAAGATCATTTCCAAGTAGGCTCGGCTGTGTGGAGTGTCCTTGACTGTGACTGTGAAGGGTTTCTGACAGCGCTGATGTACCGCAGCCGTTCCCGCGGGCAGGAGCCTGGGGACTGCTGCTCCAGGTGAGCTCCATGGGCCAGGGCAGGTCAGGGACTCTGTGAACACTGTGTTTGCATGAGCCATCCACCTCAGTGATGAGCAAACTACTATCTTTAACTGCTTTAGAGAGCAATTTTCCTGTTTATAGACACATAGCTTAATACAGACTATCCTTAACTCTGTCTAAACACTGCTACTGTGGTTCTGTGAGACCCTGACTCACTTCAGGCTTTGCTGTTTCAAATACACAGACACACAGACACATACACACTCTTAAATGGAGAAGAATCCTTGCACACAGCTCATACAAAGCACATGTGCCTTCCTGCTGCCAGAGTCAGATACAGGATGCTGATGCTGTGCCACTGGAGGTTTTTCCATGGGAAACGCAAGCAGATCAATAAGACCCAGATGAAAGGAGAGGCAAGGAAAGACAGCAAATAGCTGTGGTAGCACTGAAACACTTTAAAAAATATCTGTTTTTGTTTAAAAGCTGAAGTAAATGCTATAGGGAACCCTCACATATTCTCTTGGTGGGAGGGTGATATTTTGTAATAAGCTTAGTGAGCTCCTGCTCTGTGGTATAAAGCAAAACCTTTAACCTCCTCTATCTCTGCCTCCTCAGCATAAAAGGAGAACACCAACTTATCCTACCTTGGCAATATGCTTCAAATGCCATGGAAGAGGCATATAAAAGAGCTTCTTGTATCCCCATGAGATGAGAAGGGCAGGGCAAAAGATCTTCACACATCATGGATCAGGAGAGCTCCTCTGACTTCAGTGGAGCATCACTAGTTTGTATCTTCTTCTTTTTATGCCCACCTTGGAAAGGGCAGAAAATGGGTCATTCTCAGCCAGGCTTGACCCAGTTCAGTCAGGACTGGGGCTATTCCAGCAGTTCCAATATTAACCCTCCAGGGTTATAAGCTGTTCTTAGAAAAGAGCTAGAGCAGATTATTCTCTTTTTTTTAACTTCTGAAAAGTGTGTGAATGGAACAATTTACAAGGCACAAAAAATTACCTGCAGTCCTTTCAAATACCCAGAAGAGAATATTCAGGGTACAGTAAATAAATAGGGACAGTGTCACTGTGACTCTTCCCAACCTCTCTTGGTCTGAGTTCCCCATTATGCAATAAATAAATATCAGTTATATGGCTATTTTATTTTTTTTAAAATAAAAGCACTTCAAACTGCTTTGCCTTCCCTTAATTAAAAACACATCAAGCCATGGATAAAGCACTGTGGAATGGCTTGTTGTGGCATTGCCTTTTACAGTTGGCAAGCAAATTTCTAATAAAATGGTTTTTGAGAGGAATATTGCCTTCATTCAAATCTCCTATAAAAACTACCCATCCATTAATTCCAATTAATGACACTACAGCATTTCCACTAACACTGGTAGTAATTCTTGGCTAATGGATGATTTTTAACAAAATCAGAATCAATGTAAGTTTGGACAGGACCCTTGCAGAATTAATTTACTGCCCCACTGTTAGTTGAACTGGAGCACAGTGGTCTTCTCAAGCATATAAATCACAGTGGTTTGAACTGGTTGGTCAGTGCCATCAAACACAACTCATGCCATGAGTTTCCTGTGGGTTTTACAGAGAGGATAAAATGCATCCTGCTCCACTGCTTGATCCCACAGGTTCATGATGTGAAAGCTGCCCTCATGCACAGGAGCACAGAAGGACCCTGGATGCAGAGATAAAAGGCAGAACAGAAGTGTATGTCCCACCCCAACCCACTTATATGTATATGTATATATATATATATATATACATATACATATACATGTACACATACACATACATACACACACACACACACACACACACACACACACATACATGTGTGTATATAATGTGTAATATTTGTTGTTCAGTGACCAAGAGGAAAGAGAAGAACCAATTACACACTGAACTGGTCAGGGAATATTGAGTAAAAATGAAGTTTCTGTCTGCTAACTTCTAATGAAAACTGAGGAGCAGAGCACACAAGACACTTTGTTGGGAAGTGCACAGGAATAAGAGGGTTTGATACACATGAAAGGAAAATTTCACACTGCCCCTAATAAGAGGCTTCACATGGTAATGGGAAGGGTTAAGTAGTTTCTTCTTCCTCCTCCTAAAGGACTTTAATTAACAGCTGATCATGTTGCTTAATCTATGCATCTCTGCCTACCTGCTGCTGTTCTTTTGTCCTTTTGGAGAAAGGGTGGTAAAACTTAAATTGTTGACCTTGAAAAGCAATCATTCTGCAATCACCTCATTGGAAGAGCTAACAGCATCTCTGGGAGCTCCACATAAACACCTAAAGGGTGGACAGCAGTAAAATCAGGATGGGCTTGGACCAAGTAATCCCCTTTTCTTCTTCTGTATATCATCAGTTTTATACCCTTACCAGCGACCTTGCTGCAAATGGAAACCTTTGTGTGTAAGAGTGGAATAAAGTGCAATTAATGTAAAACTAGCTATTTATGTGGGCAATTCTGGGTTAAATTATGTCTGTTCACCAGAATGTGCCCATCACCAGAGCACAAGTAGCAGTGGCAAGGCAGCCACAGCATAGAAACCCATTGGCAGCATGTCAGCATGGCCCATACCCTTGAAATGCTCCAAAATGTTGAGCGCATTCCATGACTGCTCATCTCTGGATAAAATAATTCCCACAGTACACCTGGAAGAAGACCAAAGAAATGCTTGGTGGGTTTACAGCAGATCCCGGATGGTGACAGGACAAATTTCCTAAGCTCGTTGACCGTTGTTGGCTACTTCCAGGCCAGCGGATGCTTGAAAATGGTGTTATCGGCAAGAGGCTCAGAGTGATCTGGGATCGAAGGCTTAAGAATAGAAAGGGAGGTTATTTATGCTTTATTTCATGTATCAATACTGTGACAAAAATGCAGAGAGCAGCAACATGAGAGATTTCTGAAAGAGAAAAGACACAAAGGCAAGCTGGGGGATCACTAATGTAATTCTTTTCTGTTTCCCCCCTCCCTCCCAAAGCATTCATTTTCTAATGATTCAGCCAGGCAATTCAAGTCAACTCCTCTTTTGTATTGTGGATTTAGGTAGAAAACCCAAAGGGTGTTTATTTTGCAATGTATTACAGAGAAATGACACTAACAGCCAGGAGTACAAGGATGACAAGAGCCGGGGCTTTAGCCACTCTCGCAGCATCGTGCTCGAGGGCTCTGCTGGGGCCCACTATCAGCATCCCTCCTGCAGCCACTAGACAAGAAGGCAACTTAATAGAAACGGTTTCCAAATCACAGAGCCCTGTAACCTGTCATTTTCTGGATGGCTTTATTATAGCTTTCTGTATCTGAGAAAACCCCAGGTTCATCCTTCGCTGGGTTAAAGGGATTGTGGGGTTTCCCGGCTGATGGTAATGCCGTGCTGTGCAATGCTGGCAGCTGAGGGAAGTATTATTTCAGCTGATAATAAGGAGCATTAATGAAAGAAGCTACATCTGCTCAGTGGTAGCCCCGTATCTAAATGCAAACAGGCTGTTGGAAACCCTCACTTTTGCCCCAGGATGGCTCAGGCTCAGATTTCAGGGGCTATGGGGTGCAGATCATCACCCGTGCCTCATGCAGGGGTTTCCCAGGGAATCTATTCTCAAATCATATCTGGATGCCACATTTTGAAGACTTAATTCCAACCCTCTCTCAGTGGAAAACGTGCTTAACACTGAGCCATTCAATATGACTTAAGCACTTGCTTAAAGCTAAGTAAATGCTTAAGCATTCACCTGGTTTAGGATTCTTTCCTGAACCAGGAAAGAGAGATGGTGTTTCTTAAACTGATTGATATATTTGGAGTAAGTCAGTATTAATGATCATGTAAATTAAAATCTAGAAGACATCCAACTTTTTAAAAGCTTCATCTGACACTGCAGCTTCTTGCAAATCGACTTCATGTTCCGAAGATACCGATGTGGAAATGCACTTTCACTTACAAATATTTCTGGGCACAGGATGCCTTTTAAAGAATCTCCAGTAATTACTGTTATGAGGTGATCATGAGGGTCATCTGGCATTAATAACAGTTTGGAATTAATTTTATTTAAAATAACCCAAATGTGCCCATCATTTCTGAACTCTGTTAAAGATATTAATAATAACATGCAAGGATTTTTTTGTCTTGTTTGCTTACTCTTTCTCACTGTGGGATAAGCTGGGGTGCATGGAAAGGTAAGGATCTGCTTTTAATGTGTTTCAAGAAGATAGAGCCAGGGAAAGCAAAACTGATGTGAAGGAAGACCTACAATTCTGTGTCACGTGTTAGTGCTCAGTGAAAAATAATGCTGTCAGGTTTTACCCTCACTGATTCCCATTTGATACTCATCCAGGGAAGCTCAGCATGCCAAGAACCAGCCCGTTGCATTAGTCAGGGCTTGTTGATCAACCCTACTGAAGGACACAGAGTTGTCCTTCTGTCTCACAGCATGCGCAGAGTAATTCACCTTAATAACATCCTAAGAACAAAATGGGACTCTGCATCCTTCGTTCTGCCAGTGCACCACAGAATTCATGCTACTAGTGATTAACCAGCCCCAAAACTCCATTTGCTGGTGACTGGGTGTGTTTCAATGCTCCACCTTTCCTGCAATCAATGTGATGTTTGCATGAATGTGGCAGACAACAGCACGATGCTTACGCTGTGCTTCCTTTTCCTAAAGGGAAGGAGAAGTGACTAACGTGGACATGAGGGCTTGAATAGACAGACAGACATCTGACATGGACTGCCTCAAATGAGAAGGTGAATAGCACCTTCCAGTACCTAAAGGGGCTATAAGAGAGCTGGAGAGGCACTTTTTATGTGGTCATGGAGTGATAGGACAAGGGGGAATGACTTCAAACGGACAGAGGATAGCTTTAGATTAAATATCAGGAAGAAATTCTTTCCTGTGGTGAGGCCTTGGCACAGACTGTTCAGAGAAGCTGTGGATGCACCATCCCCGGAAGCATTCAAGGCCAATTTGGATGAAGCTTAGAGCAACCTGGTCTAGTGGAAAGTGTCCCTGCCCATGACAGGGGGGTTGGAACAAGATGAACTTTATGGTCCCTCCCAACAAAACCCATTCTGTGATGGTGTGATCTGCTCAGGACAGGAGGATCTGGGGTGTGTATCAAGAGAGCAAACACACAGGGCTAGCAGGAGGAAGAGTGAGGCACAAGGAAGCCACCGTGGCATGGCCAAGGCTTTGTGCTGGGTGTGACAATGGTCACCCCAGGCAGACAAAGATGTCAGGACTCGGAGCAATCCACTCCTTTCCTGCATCTTTACTGCTGACTCCACAGAAAGCCTGGACTCCCCACTAGTGCCAGAGCCAGCATGTCTGCCAGGGAATCACAACTAAGGGCACCCAAAAGTCCCAAATATGTCCCCCAGTGCCAGTACTTTTTACATCATCTCTGTCCTTCAGTGATGTCCCCTTGGCTCCACCTAAAACCGTTCCAAGAGAGAGATCCCAGGGCTGCTGCGTAAACTAATCTTGTAAACGTTCCTCATTTTTGCCCAGGCTATCAGAGTAAAATGTCCCTACAGTGCAGTACATTTATTAAAGTCCTAATGGAATTAGAGTCCTCCCACCAAAAAGCCAGATGGTTGGTGTTTTTATGTTATTAGTTAATGCAATTTAGTATTAAAGTTTTGAGTTAAAAACAGTATGTGTTGTTATCTTTATGACATCTGCTTATACTTTGCCAGGAAGATGAATTTATGTTTAAATAGGGCCTTTCCTTTCTTAATGAAGTCAATTAAAAGAATGACCCAAACGAAGGGGATATTCACTTTTGGAAGCAATCACCTTTTATTACTGCAGGCAGTGCTGGCTCTGGGAGCCGCAATGCTGAGCATGCGCTGAAAAAGGCCTTCCATGCCCACCCTGTTTCACAGCCACAGAGAATCAGGCAGGGGGAATAAAAACTGCAGAGTGTCGCAAGAGACTTCATATTTTTGAGGCCATAAAATATCTTCTTCACAGTGATTGGCAGCTGCCAGCAGCGTGCGTGGGTTTGAGGAGGGATGTCCTTGGGCGAAGAGCAGCCTGATGGCCACAGTTTGCTCAGTCCTCATCTTTCATTTCAAAACCCATCACACATGGTGCAAAGGCAACTCCAAGACTATTTCTCAGACAGGCAAAAGGCTCAGTTGCACACAATGCCACTTTCCTGGTTTTATTCTCTCTCTTTGTTCCTCATTTTATAGATGTGTTTTATGACACAGCAGTAAGGATGGGCCCTCCTCACAGGTTTTAGCATGGTATTGGGAATGGAGAGGTGTTTCTGACCATTCCAGGCTTCCCCAATGGTGGCAAAGAGATGCTCTAAGGGGGAAGCAGGAGCCTGTGTGGGAGGACCCAAGGGACAGCCTCCATCTCCAGGAATAGGCTACACTGGGACAGAGCCCAGACTTCCCTGGCCATCATGGGTGATGACTCTGCCCCTCAGATTGGTGTCAACTCATTCCCTGTGCTGGGGACACAGTCTTATGTAAAACTGCTAGAAATTACTGGATATCTCCTTTACATCAACCTCCCAGCCTTTCATAGCACTGTCATTGCTGCCCTTTCACATTTGGGATTAGGCAGAATGAAAGATAAAATCTTCATTCAGCTCAGATAAATTTTAATTTTCCTTTTACTACTCGCTCTCTCTCTTTTCTTTATTTCTTCTTTTCTCTCTTTTTTTCTTTTTTGAAATACACATATCTCCAACAGCCATCCAAGCAGCAGCAATGCCATCAAACAAATGCTCTCAGCAGTCATCATACTTGTTCTGGAATGTGAAATTCTGAAATACCCACAGCTTTACACTGAAAATATTACCATAGCATTTATGGACAGACACTGCCAGGATAGCAGGGCCAGATTTCTGGGTTGGTATTTAACCTGAATGGGGAAAATGAGCCAGTGAGGAAAATTCAAATTAAATCAGTGAACACCTGAGCTCTGTTGCTCTTTGCTGCATATTAACATTGTTAAGTCAGTAGCTATCTATTCATTAGAAAACTAAGAAAAACTTTCAGATCCATCTCAGACAGGCAAAATGAATCACCAGAATAAAATAAATTAAGGTCTTTTCAGTTGCCTAATCATCATCCTCTTCCTGGCACATACAGAGTGGATTTCATGGCTGCTGCTCTTAGAACAGAAAATAGGATGTCTTAAAAATGGAGACATATCTGTGAAGCTGTTAACCTGCAAAGCACATATTGATACACAATAACTACACATAAAGATTTCTATTCTGTTCTATTCTATTCTATTCTATTCTATTCTATTCTATTCTATTCTATTCTATTCACCACCCTTGACAGTGCTCCTTACCATGTGTGCACTAAGTGGTGCAGCTCACATCTGTCATGCATGTCAGGTTTTCTCTCTTGCCTTCTCTCCCTAGGCCTGGAGCTGGGTTTGTGGCTCAGTGCTTTGCATTGCTAATGATCAGCTTGTTAGATTTCTAGATGCCTACACTACTCTGCCTGTACAGGAGAAAAGAAGTCCTCTGTGACTGTGGGCTGCAGGGTGTTGAACACTGGGGTGGTCTTGGAGAGACTCCCTCTTACAGTGCTCTGAGAAGAGCCTGAAGCAGCTCACACCAAGTTGAAGAGCCTGTTCCTGGCTCTTAGGGGTTGCTCAGACCTTGCCAAAGCAAAGGGTGACTGGTGGTTTTAACAAAACATTTGGACTAAGAAAGGTGGGAATGGTTATGGCTACAGAGGCTCTGCATCTGAGAATCTTAAACAGCCTGATGCAATTAAGATAAGATTCACCAGTGCAGAAAAAAAGCAGAGCTCAACTTATGGTTTGCATGCCAGAAAAGCTTCAGCTTGGTTTTTCTTGCCTGTTTTCATATTCTGCAGTAGATGTTGAAGGGGGCCTTGGGGAAGTGGTGGGATGACCCCAGTGCAGGCAGTGCAGCTGGCACAGGGGCTGGGGCAATGCTTAGGGTGCACAGGACAGTACAGTGTCCCCCTCCACACAATACCCATCTCCATGTGTCACCTGACTCCTCATCCATGGAGCAAAGACTGACCATAAAAACCCAGTTAACTGGGAGACATGGCAGTCTTGGGCTCCTCCATCCCCCAGCATTGGTATGAGGGGCTGTACCTTGGCAAGAGAGGGACAGAAGAAGCTTCTTGAGTTCCCTGAAATGCCCATGGCAAGGTATGTGGCCCAGTGTTTCCTCCTTGGTACATCTCCAGTAAGGAATATCATCTCCACCAGCAAGGCTGCCTTCAGTGTGGTGGGATTTAGGGAGCTGGTCGATAAAATGGAGCCGGGCCAGGCATTTAACTGTAGATGAAGCTCCCTTCTCCTTTCTGCTCTTTGGAAAATATTCTTTTTTTTCTTTTTTTTTTTTTTTTCCCTTCACTTGAAGCACTTCCTGTAAACCAGAAGATATATGACTGTTTCAAAGAGTTTTAATACTTTTACCAGTAACTCCACGGCTCTCCTATGAAGAAGTGAGGCATTGCGGGTGAAGAAGTGCATGGCAATTTAGAAGATTTAATAGAAGTCGATTTTACACTTACACACATTAACATTCACATGGACTTGATAAGAAAAAAAGCACTGTCCAGTATTCTCACAGCTACATGATGCTGTTTGCCAAAGTCTTTAGTTATAATTAGTCAGATTAAACTCCATCCACAGATAGCTTCAACTCCATCCAGAAAAGCTACCTCACTTGCTATTTTTACAAGCCGTGCTGACAATAAGTACTCTCACATCTGACAGGATATATTGTCTTTGCCCATTGCCTCTTATAACCTGACAGTGAAAAATGTACACTTCAGCATCCAGGGAGTCGTTTGTTACCTCTCCACTTCCTTCTAATTAATGAAAACATAAGGGAAGAAACAATAACTGGGTCTACTGTTCAGGCAGAAAATGATTATTGCTCGGATGAAATAAAAAAAATATTTTTGGCACCTGATTTCCTCAGCAATGACATAATCAGCAGAGATTTTTACTGACTATGCAATAAAGATGCATATAACTATAAATGCAAAAGGCTTAAAGGGTTTGCCCCCCTCCTTCTTTTACATGTAGTTACACCTACCATAAAGGCTATCTTAGAGATGATAAAAACAAGGTGCTTTACAGACAAATGGTGTTTTTACAGAAAAGTGAGAGATTGAACCCAAATAGCAGTTCAGCCTGGCTTTCCTCACGGAGATGTGTGGTTTGGCATGGAGCACTTAGATTGCTGTATTTGGGCCAGGTAGCATATTTTTTGTGTTGGTACATGAGAAAATGATTGATACAGATGAAACCTGGAATTCAGCAGAGCACTTCCCAGGCTTTTATTCCAACACAAGTCAGTGGAGGGGCTGGGGGCCATGGGGGTTGGGGAATGCACACTCACCAACACGAAGTGAGTTTCCCCAGTGGCTCTGGTGTTCCTGCTGTGAAAAGTGGGGGATTCCCAAGTCTTTTTTTTTTGAGGTTTTCTGCTTTCCATGAGCACTAAACCTGGCCAGGGCATTTCTGGTAGAGATCCACCTGTAAAACATCTCTGGGGTATCTGAACTTGTTTCAGAAATCTGATTTTCGCATTCATTGTCCATTCCTTGAGACTTTTCATAGAAATGTCCTGAATATAATGACTGTCCTGACCTCCATAAATACAGGGCAGTATTTTCTCAGTTGATCAAAATTGCTGAAATACTGCTATTCCATTTCCCAGAATGCAAGTTGCAGAGAGCTGTTGGGATGAGAACAGATGTCTTCATTACCCACCAGAAGTAAATGGAAAACCAGTGCAACTGAGGGGAAGAAAAGGAGAACAGCAGTGATATGTTGATATTGTAGTTGTTGCTGAGTGGTACTTTATTGCCTGGTCTTGAACGAGACTATGAACAGTGCAAGATGCTTTAGGACACCCAGGTACTAAACCCAAGCCTTAAGTAAGCTGTGATTGTATTTCATCTTCACTGTAAATCCAATGTCTGGCTTGCACCAAAGTTTAAACAACATATCAAAATGGGCAAAGTGTCATTACTGGCCAGAGACAGTGGCTTGTAAGGACAGGTACATGGCTACCTAAGAGTAACTCACACAAAAGAGGATGAATGTCTTTTATCCTGTTAGGAAAAGGGTGGATACTCAAGTTAATAATTGTGATGCACAGCCAGAAATAATTAGAGACTGCAAGACTGGCAATCATAAATTACTTTTCTTTTAATAACATAACGAAGGCAGAGTCACAGAGGTAATAGAAAAGTGCAGCTCAAGCAGAGAAGTTCAAATGAAAAAATCAAGGCCAAATCCATTTCTTTAATTCCTTTCTCGCACAAAGGACAATAAAATATTCACGGTTTCCATTGGACTAACTTTAACTGTAGGTGATTTTTTCCACAGCTAACTTGTCTAGGGGAGAGGAAGAAATAAAATCTTAAAGGGGACATCTGCTGCCTATTTAAATCTATGAAATGTGGTGCTGGAAAGATTTCTTCCACATCTGCAGGGGGATGCTCTGACCTGGTGATGGTCATTGTAGGCAGGAGTGGCTCTGGTCTAACAAGCTGATTTCAGTTTGAAATTCCAGGAGAAATTCTGGATACCAGCCAGGGATGCTAATAGGAGCACCAAAAGCATTATTTTCCAGTGGGATTTCCTTGGGACACTTCAAAGTGATAGTTCTTCTGTTCCTAGACACACATTGCCAGCCTCCTGCCCAGTTTGCTCCCACAGCTAGTGCAGAAGGCATTAATAGGATCAACACAGGTGGCTGAGGTGGCATGGGACAAATTATCCTACAGTGAGGCTCTGACTGATTTAGTGCCCATCTTTAGAAGCTGAATGTGGGGGAGATGAACCCTGAGAGCAGCAGCCTGGAGACTGGTGTTGTTTTAGTTCAGTATGCAAGGAGCAGCGGAGCTTGGAGTGCTGAAAGCAAGATCATTGAAATCTGCTGAGTTGATGTTATCCATTGCAGTGATTTTCTTTAATTACAGCAGAAGCTGAACATTCTTTTGTCTGTACAGTATGACAGACTTATTAAAATATAATGTAAAACTTGAAACGTAACAAAAGGAGGTGAAATGATTCCTAAATCACTGTGATTCTTTTGGAAAGAGTAAAGGCTTTACTTCCATGCCCAGACCTATCTTGCAGAGATAATATCAGTATTTGAATTACAGCAGTATCTTAAAGTCCTGAACTCAAGGTTCAGTTGTCTCAGGTGGCATCAAGCAAAAAAAAATTACACAGCCTTTCACATGAATATAATTAAATACAGTTTAATATATTTTCCAATAAGAATGTAAACATGTCTGAGCCAAAAACGGCCTCAGTTTGAATTTTACAAATAATGTAGGCTGGAGGTTCCAGTGTGACTTTTAAGTAGGAGTCTGCAATTTGTTCTACTTTAATTTGACCCATCCATCTTGATGGGTAGTCTCATTAATGCAGCACAGTTTTACATCAGAAATATCCCCTTTGAATGATATGAAGTCTAATGCATTCCTCCCACGCTGGAATAAACATAATATGTGCTAAATATTACACCTGGTGATCCTTAACATAACTGATCGATCATCAATTTTCAAAAAAGGAAACTATCACTGGGTAGAAAACAGATCAGCTATTGAGCCAGACAATTATCTCTCTCCTGAATGAGATACTCCCTGCCAAACCAGAAAGAAATAGATATTTGGCAGACCAGTAAATGTAACTAATACCTTTAGGACATGTTGGACAAAATTCTGTGTTAATAGTGTTCAAAGGACTGGAAAAAGCTCCAGGACCAAGCTGTATGGTCCCATTACTGGCATGAAAATCACTTCATGGTGGTGCAAGGCCCTGCTCTGAGTAAAGAGCTGTCACTGCTCACAGTGGTACCTGTTGACTTCAAGACTTCTGGGAGGACCAATGATGTCCTCTGGTCTTCCTTGCCTCCATCTGGGCATCTGCCTGCATGGAGAAAACACCAAGACACATTGCTTGCAGTGGCATTGGGAAGAGAGATGGGTGGGAGGATCAGGCAGGAGCAGGGCTGGGCTTGCCATCGGAAGTTCATTCCCACTTGGCCACCTACAACACCAGCACCGCTCCATCAGGGCTGGTGCACCTCCCACACTGCCTGGATGGAGCTGTGGTGCAGGGGGATGTTGTTTCACCTGCCTGGGTCTCTTTGACCTTGCAGAAAAAGCTAACCCACTCTTCCCTGAGTTGCCTCAATGTTGGGTTAAGTGAGCTTGGAACTGGATGACTTGTTGGCTGTCTCGGCAGGGATTTCAAAAGCATCTCTCTACTCTGCTGCTCCACGAGATATGGCTGCTGGGCTTGGCAACCTGCTGCTGTCTCCAGCTCTTGCTTGAGATCTCAGCCTCCAGCTAAAGGGAACAAGAGGCAAGTCCTTCAACAAAATGAGATTATCAGCAGTTGCAATCCAGTTTGCTCTTTTAAAAGATATATGTCAGTTTATATCAAACCTTTTGTTGGCTAACAAAATATATCAAAGGGACACTCATGTCAAGGGTTTTCTGGACACAGGTTTGACCTACCTTAAAATAGCTGTTATTAAATGGGCATAGTTCTTTAAAATATGGATTTTATTTATTTATATTTTTATTAAGAGCAAATCTGCCCTGGTGAATTTGATGTCTGCAGTTAAAGAAAAATGAAAAAACAAATACTGAATAAAAGAGAAAGAAAAGTGTTATTTGCTTTGTTAGGGTACAGAAAAATAAAGAAAAAAATTCTCCTTTAGCAGCTCCCAAGCCTGGCTAGCTGAAGCAGCCTGTTGCTGGAGTGCACTGTCATTGTTGCTGAGGCTGATACACACGCAGAGAGATTCTGGCATGAAGCTTGCTTCCATTAACATATTTTTTTCTATGAATGGCACTGTTTGTCCTGCAGAGTGGAAAATCCCTCTGCTTGAAAAAATGGTCTCAAGGGACCACCTCTAAAAGGGAAGGAAGAAATTTATTCATCCAAACTCACACAGTCTTGGTCCCTCTGCTGAGAATGACAACCAGCGTGACTCCATGTGTCAGCAGAGGTCCTGGCGCAGGAACTGGGCTGAGAAATATGGGGTAATTTGAAGTTGACATTAAAACCTGTCACCATCTAAAACAGCAGGGAGAAAAAAACCACAATATTTGCTAAAAGGCAGAAGATAAAATCACTAGATGAAATTACTGCTTCAGAATGACCTTCTAAAAATACCTGCGGTGATCAGTCTGGGTGGATGGAGAGCTACGAACCGGAGAGGTGGCGACTCCACTCTGAAGCCAGGTTCTCCCTAGAGGAATGTAATTTGCACCTTGCAAAAACACTGTCCCCAGATAAATTATGACCATAATGAACCACAAATACAACAGACAAAAGGAGCCCTTTCCTTGTAAACAAAGTAGAAGGAAGGAAAGCTCCAGCTTCAGCTTCAGCCAAGAGCCTGGTTGTTATCTCTCAGCACAAAGAAGAATCCTAGACTGGGGCTGCAGTTTAGGCAGACCCAGGCAGTTTGTCTTTGTACACACTGCCAGTGTGTCTCCCACAGTCACCTTCCCCTACAAAACAAGCAGTGATTCAATTGCTGCTCTACTTTTCCTGCGTCCAATGACACCTACTTGAGTTTGCTGGGGAGGTCTGTGCAGCAGCAACCTGTTTGCACTTCTCACTGCCTCCCAACAAGGGTGACATTCCTGATGGACTCATGACAGGGCTGCACTTCCTATTCCTTGCCTAAATCCCTTTTGATTTCACAATCTCTTTGTTACAGGCAGGAACACTAACACACAGCTGGGTACAGATCACCCCTTGGGTCTGCATACACTCTTAATTTCCAATGCATTAACAGCACACTCCAAAACTCTATTCCAAGACACAGACAATAAAAATGAATTAACTGAACAGTCATTAGGATATAATGTGGTAGCGTTAAGGTGAGTCACAATATAATTACCATTATTTCTAATGGAGTTACCATGCCATTACAGCAGAACAACACACCTCACCCCTACCTTGGAATGGGCACACACCTCATTGCACATGCACTGTGGTGCACGCTTGATTCGAGCACAAAAATCAAGGAGAGATCCAGGGTTTACTTGGAAAAGTGCAATTCCAAGTCAGATGTGTGCAAAACCACATCTAACAGGTGCTGTTAGAGGCTGGACTTAGAAAATCTGAGCCTGTGTCACTGGCATCAAAATGAGCCTTTTATTGGCTGCAGTGAGTTTTAGATCAGGACCCTCAGGCTTCTTGGCATGGGTTCCTAAAGAAAGGTAGCTTAGGCATTCACGACCTGTGGACATTTAATTAAGTTTTGAACTTGAAAGCCAAATTCAACTGCATTCATGGGAGGAACTGCAGACAGAAGGTCTTTGACTTCTACCTATGCATCAGAACATGTAGCAGAAGCAAAGACATGGACTCCTGATGGCCCCAGGAAGGAGAAGGTTCTGGCATCTGCCCCCCACTTAAACTTCCAAGGAGACCTTTGTCTTTAACAGTGTCCTCCAAAGGTCTGGGGTTTGTTTTTCCAGGACTCCTGGTTTACAAGGTGGTCAGTGAACTTTTCACGATATTCAGTTCACTTCCAGTCTTGGGCCATGTTGGCTGGTTTGTGAGAGATTCTCTGTAAGGAGCCTGCAAAAGCAGGAAATTTGGGATGTGACAGAAATGTATTCTGCTAATGCTGTAAATTAGTCATCTCAAATATGTATTTAATATAATAAATTTGGAAGACAGCTTCTGTAGGTTAAGTGGCAAGTGGCAGCTCTTATAATGAGGATTAATATACACACAGGTCCTACAGATTTGTTAAAATTTAATAAATATTTATTATAATCTACTGGTTCTTAACTTACACTTGAATAAATTGGCTAATGCTAAATAAATAGAGAAGCATGACCAAAAGGAATGGGCAAAATCCTGTTGCCACTGTAAGCTCATGTCTCACAAGGGGTGTGTTCTAACAAAACCTGGTTTACTTAGGTTTGGCTCCAATGCTAGTCAGTTTAGCAAGATTTGCATTAGAGCATTTATTTCCAGATGTATTTCAGATGAGAATTTCTTTACAACTTCAGATGAGATGGTCTTTTTCAATCAGAACATGTCTGAGGGTTACTTGTGTCCTTCCTAAAGAGCAGAAACAGTTGTTCCAGTTCCACCAATACTGAGAGGAAATTAGTTATTCTTGACTATATGGCATCTTGATGCAGTCTGAGCCTGAAAAACTAACCCAACCTTTTCAGCTCCAGGAAAGAATACCATTTACATTCCCTTATATTGGCTCCATATTTTTTAAAAAAAGGAACTCAGACTGTGTCTATAAGTTTGAAATGTAGCAAACATGAATTGAGCTGCCACCAAGCTGTTGTTTCCCAATAGTTTGGCAAAGCTCTGGCTGGAGATATCTGACCAGGGTATAGGTGTGGTCTAGATGCCATCTGAGCATGTCTTAACCTGGGGTCTCTGATATGGGTCTTCCAGAAATGGCTTGAGTCCAACATGCTTAGCTGGAGGTACATCAGTGTACCTGGAAGGAACAGATTTTCAAGGGTACCTTGATCTCTTATAATGTGTGATGAAGTTCAGTTGAATTTCAGAAGCTCTTTGCCATAAGTGAGCATCTAGTTAACTGCTTGTCCTTTTGGAAACCTTACCAAGGACCTATCTGTCTGCATGGGTTGGTGCCTAATCATCATTGAAGGTCTGGCAGGGGCAGGGACTGCATTAAAAGTTTCTCAGACATTTCAGACCAGTGTGGAAGGCTTTGCACAAGGCAGAGATGAAGAATGGCAAATGTTTGAATTGCCTATAATAATGAGCATGTAGCACCTTGCTTTGCTAATTGCTTCACCTACATTTTTTTTGTTGACTTATTTTCCTGGCTTATTACAGGATTCTTGGATCTTTCAGGAGAACTTTTCTCCATATCTTATGATAAATTACCTTCTCCTGTAAGTGCAACATGGTGCACACTCTGCTGTCTGGCAGTGCTGTTCATTACCATCTTTCATGGATCATCTTGTTGGCTTTCTCTCCCATCATTATGTTGTTGCCCGTGATAACTTCCTTGACATTATCTCACTGATATTTTCTTAGCCTTCCTGGACCCTTTTCCTACTGCTGTCATGCACAGGTTTGCAATGAATATTTCCTCATTCCCTTGTGACATATAATAATGTTTTTCTTAATTGTTAATCACGACTATTAGTGAGTTACTTGCAGGAGAACAGTTAATTCCAGATCTCTTAGAAATTCTGCGGAAGGGCTGAGGGTACATGCTGTGCTTCCCAGGTGACTCCCAAGCCTCGAGCCCCATGAGCTGGCTATCTCTGCACCACTGACACTTGTCTAGAAGTTTATGTGTTTTCATTCCCAGCCCTGGACAAAACAGAAGAAGCTGCTACCTATGTGGATGAGGTTGACTCTGTATATAGTCATGGCCTCCACACAGAGCTGCAGGAGTTCCTTGGCTCACACATTGTGAAAAACTCAAAAACCATCTCCTAGATTAGATAAAGGTGGCAGAGTGACCCTCAGAGCCAGGCAGACCCAAGAACTTCAGGGAATTCAAGTGAAGGCAGAAGTAAGGGCTGAGAGCCTGAGGCATCCACACAGCCCAGGCTGATGGAGAGAGAACTGCAGGGAAGCAAGAGGCAGGGAGGGGGTAAAATGAAGCAGTGAGCATTTGTAAATGGGACTCCTCGGGAACTGAACATGATTGCCTAAAAACTCCTGCACTGCCTCTGAACAGCTGCTTTCTCTGTGCTAAATAAATCATGCATCTTGTTACCTTATCCTGTACGCACAGAAAAGATGTGTTTGAGCAATAAAGCGCGGAACCCTTCTAGCACTTTGTTTTTCCCACAAGCCTGTCCCTCTCTCATGTCAGCTCCTGATCTGGTTTCTCTCCATACTTCCCCAGTTCCTCTGCCCCCAAACCAGTCTGTATATCCCTGGCTCTGGCCAGCCATCAACAGAGACCCCAGGCACTCCTGGACTGAGATTTGCAGTGGATGAGCCTGATAAGAAACCGGAGAGCAGGTTTGTGCTCAGTGCATGGTGTGGATGTGCTCAAGGGGACTTGGACCAGCTCCACTAGTGTGTCCGTGCTGCAGCCCTCATCCCTCCTAGAATGCTCTTCTTGCTCCTTCACAACCTCTCTGAGGACAGCACCCTGTATCAGGGTGCACTTGGGTTGCAAAGGGCACCACTGCATTTTGGGAATGAGTTATTTGAGGTAGTGGGTCTTCTCAGACAAATGTTTCAGAGCTTCATGATCATCAGAAGATATTTCTCTAGCATGCACCAAGCCGCAAGTGTCCTTTTTTGCTGTTAAACACCACCAGTGTTAATCTGGGAGGGAGCGGGAGGTGTGCTTACTTGAGGAAGATGCAGGAAACCAATTACAAGTTCTTATATAAATCCAAATGTGTCTTCCTAAATACACAGCCTCTCAAAATGAGGCTGAGATTTAGCTTTCACAATAAGCCTGAACTGTGAACTTTTTAATTTGCACATGGTTTCAGGAAATCTAACTCATCCTATCAGAAAAAAACCCATTTAAAAAAAAAAAAAAAGCAACAGGGCTCTTTTGCTCATTTCTTTATTCCAGGACCAGAGTAATTTATGTACTCATTTAATTTTGTTCTGCCACAAACAAAACCACAGTATATAATGCAATCCCTGTTGCTGGAACACTTATTGTTGGAAGGACATTGGAGAAGACATAAACGTCCCTGACACAAAAGAAGATCCCAGGTTTCAGAGAGATCAGACAGATTGGAAAATATGGGGGTTGCAGTTAAATTTATGAGTGGTCCTTTGTTCTTTCCCTTCAAGTATGATGGCATAATCTTTTGCAACTACAGTAAGAGCCAAGTACCTGAGAGACAGGCACTTTAAAAACAAACAGAGCACTACGAAAATATTTTGTTCTGCTTCATTTTTTGCCCATTGTTAATTTTGCTCCAACAATGAAGGAGAAAAACCCCTCAAATAATTGAAAAACATTTATGTTGGGAGGTGAGGTGGTTAGTGTCTTCAGAGAAATACCTTCAAAAACAAGAGTATTACATTACACAAGCAAACTGAAGACAGAACATGCTGGGTTTTGCATACATGTGCATACAGAGATGCCCAAAACCTCCCAGCCAGCCCATGAAACAGCCATATTTCATCATTATGAGAGGGTCCAGCAGCTGTATTTCACAACTTCTGAAAAGTCAAAGGAAAACCCAACCCTTACATCTTGCTGAACGAAAAAAAAAAGCCCCCGACATGTGAGTGAACTCAGGCCAGCTGGTGGGTAATTGGCTCAGTTATCTCCAATGTCACAGTTTCATCCTCCAACAGTGAGACACTGATAAGTCCCAGAGGTGTCTGAGCTCACTGGGAGGATGTGGGGAAGCAGCCTGGGCACCCCCCCTGCTGCTTCCTTGCTCCCCAGGCAAAGCAACCTCTTCTCCTGCCTCAGTTTCCCAATTAAGCAAGGTAGAGTAACACACTGCTGTCTCCCACATGAGGATTTCGAAAGGAAGTGGTATGTTACTATTGTTACTTCTGCTTGCCATTAGTTTTGAAAACAATTTTATTTTCTTTCTCTTGCCAGAAACACCAAATGAAAGGAAAAAACAATGGGGGAGAACCCCAGACCACCTTTTCCATCATACCACGTGAACTGTGTGTGTCACTCAAACCTGTTACATCTATGTACAGCAGGAAAGGCTGGAGTTGGCCTCTGGGAGAAGTTAGGAGATGTGTTTTTAAGCATGGTTACATTGTGAAACGATGATACAGTTGCTGCTTTATTCTGGTGGGAGAGCTGCGGGGCAGCGTCTTCCCCTTCCTCTCCATTGGGGCTGAGATTCTTTAAGTAATGGGAAAATTTGCAATGGGCTCTGTTACTGGAGAGGTGGGACACTTCACAACAACAACAACAACAACAGAAAAGATGTTTTTTATTAGAAAAAAAGAACCTAAATGACCAACAGATAGAAAATTTGCTTCAGGAAGAAGAAAAAAAACCACTGTTCTTTATGGTCAAACTGTATATTGTATAATGTTCTCACGATGACTTAGGGGACTTCATAGGCAGCTCCAAGGCTCAGAGTTAGTCTTTTCCAATTGTTAATGACAGACAAAGCCAACAAAAAAAAAAAAAAATTTAAAAAGATTGCTTTTTATAAAATAAAGAATAACTCATTTCTCAATAAGTGTTTGGGGTATTTTTTGATAGGGACATGCCAATTTTTCAAGACCTCAGTTTCTTGAAAGAATTTATCTGTGTTGAGACAACTGCCATTGGCAGAAGCTCATTCTACTGATGGAATTTTGGGTCAAAGTAAGAAAAAAAACACCAAAAAAAGAGAGAAAGCACATCCCCAGCAACCTTATCAGCTAGGAACAGGACAGAGCCACATTCGAGCTCCTGTGCCAATAAAAAAATTAATTATTCATACAAGTTCTTGTGGAGAAAAGAGGAAGATCAACCACTGGGTGACCAGGATCCTCCTCATCACCAGCGAGGTGGGAAGGAAGCTGGGCCAGCAGGTTGCTGGGAGATGCCCAGCTTTTCCAGGAGCTCCCTCAGGCTGGAGGTGTTTGGGGGTGCTGGAGGGTCAGTGGGGTGCCTGGTTCAGTCAGTTTGGCTTCATCCCAGGACAGTGCAGCATCTTCTGCGGGATGTGAAAACCTGATTGACCTGAGTCATATCACAGGGTATTGGCCAGTCTTTGGTTTGAGATCAGATTTTGGCCCAAAGAAAACCAGAAATCAATTAAAAAATTGCTTCAATTGGGCCAATAATCAGCATTTTTAGTTTTTTATTATTGGAAATATTTATATTACAGTAGTTTGGTATTTTAGAAGGCTATAAATGCATTTTTATATAATCAGCATTTTTAAAAGTCTATAAACATCCACTATGTTTGCCTAATGTACTATAAAAACTTCCAAAGGAGCTGTTATTATCCAACTTGTCACCTCACACAGGCTCCGAGGAAGAATTTTTTTTTCTTGTCTGCTGTTAATAAAATGAAGCAAACCATTAACAGCTTTGGAGCTGGAGGGAGAAGCAAAGGGGCTTGTAATCTTGGACTCCAAAGGAAATGTCTGCAGCTTTGCTCCTCACCTCTTTGAGATTCCCAACACGCAACAACAATTTTAAACAGACAAAATCAGTTTAGGTTACATAAATTCAAAAGCCCAAGCCTGGTTCTTTTAAAGTAACATCTTGCATTTTGTTTGGAGTGTTGCAATCTCTCACATATAATTTCAAACTGGTTCAGTTTTATAGTCTGCCATGCAGCTTCTTCAGATTTCTTTGGTTAAAGGAGCTTTAATGCAGAATTATTATGTGCACACATGAATATATTATTATTACACATATATGTATATGCATATGCAAATATATATATATAAAACCTGTCAGGCTGTGGTGATTGCACATTCAGGCCCCATCTTTCCCAGGACTCTCTGCATGCCAAACTCACAGTGTTATCGGTGCATGGAGCAAGCACTAAACCAAGTCCTGATAAAAAGATGCTACATGTTTTGGAGAGGAACACGCATATTTTAGTCCCTGGGAGCTCAAGGGTGAGGGTGATTGTAAAGCAATTAGTGAGGGGAAGAAATCCATGTGCAAAAAGCAGGTTTGGTTTTAAATGATCTCTTAATTCACATCCCAGAGATTTGCTTTTGGTTCATCTCTGTTTATAGTTTGCTCCTGTTCCCAACATATCTTGGTGCTGGGATGGATTCTCAACCCCAGGGAACCTGTCAGGGATGTGATAACAACTCACTCAATCCAAACAAGGGCACGACTGTGCCTGTGAGAGTGAGTGGTTCTTAACAGCTCCCTTGCCACCGGGGCAGGGTCCTGCTGGGGCACGGGGAACCGTACACCTCGGGGACTTTGTGATTTCAGATGGGCCCCAAAATAGCACAAGAACCTCTTGCTTCTGAGACTTGGGTTCTCAAAAGACCCAAGTGTTCCCCAAAGGGTAGCAGGCAAAGTTACCCTGTGCTGGCTGGGCTGGTATTTTGGGTATAGGTCTTTCTGAATGAATTCGGGGTGATTCTGGGGTGAGTCAGGGCTTCCATGGCTTCAGGTATTGAAAGGGCATGTGCTGGGAAAGCACTGACAGTCCTGGCTGGTGTCTGAGTGGAAGCAGCTTGGACATCCCTGCAGTGATGGAAAACAGAAGGAAAACAACGCAACAGCAGTTTATGTCATTGCAGGGAATTTCCCAGCTGTTCCACAGGGAAATGAGCTGAAGGTGCAGAGGGGACACTGGTGATCTTAGGGCAGAGGAGTGGGGACAGGGAAGAGGCTCTCATACAAGCTGTCCCCACAGCCAGTCCCATGACAGGGTGGCAGGTTTGGTCCCTGAGGTTAGACAGAGCTCTGCTTTATTTTGTGGTCACTGCAGAGACGGCTCTGCCTCCTCAGGGACACCAGACTTCATGGTTTTGCTGCCTGTCCTGGGCTATCTGAATGGTGATGGTGTGGAACTGCCTGGCTGTGGGACCAGAATGCAGCAGAGGGAAATCCAGGTTCCCAGAGCAGGTTTGGGAGACCCGTTGGCCGAGACAGAGAAAGAGCCAAAGCAGCCCAGAACAGAGAGCAGATGTGTCACCCTTAGTGACTATTTCTGGCATTGTCCTCAGAGCTGGGGACCTCAGACATGAGGGCATGGGGAAGCACCGCAGGGATCTCCTGGGAGCCCTTCCCATTCCGTGGCACTATGGGGTGGTCCCTGCAGGCACTTCCCATCCTTAAATGACTCACTATCAGCTCCCAGAAAGTACAACAGCCTCAGATGAGTGTTGCCTGACAAGCTCACACAGATGTCCTGTGTGGAGGTATACACTGGGATACAGTGCCTGGTCTCTGCAGCAGCACACAGACCCTGTGGGTGGAGGTCTCTGTCACACATCACTCCACATTCATGGATCGCCGTTGGGAGGAGAGTGTTGGGAACTTCACTGGGGTTCATGCAAACTTTCCACCCCAGTTCCACATCCAGCCACTATCACCCCAGCATCCATTGGCAGATGCTGGTCCCTCCAGCCCTGATCCCCCAAAGCCTGCCCGCAGCATTGTTCTGCCAGCAGTGTGAGGTGCTCTTGGAGTCTGAGGAGATGTCATGGTCCTTCTGGGTGAGCCTCAGTGAGGTGTAGAGAGCTGGGGTGAGCAGGGAAGAGGGGGAGCCATTGCATTCATGAGGTGGTCCAGAATGAGGATCTGCTACAAGCAAGCAGGACAGGTTGGCTGAATGCAGCCAGTGCCATGTCTGTCATCATTTATCTGGTCTCCCCAAGTGACCTCCCCAGGTCTCTGGACATCTTTATTTTGAAGCTGGGTTTAACTCAAGTTTCTAGAGACATTCACCTGCTTCTCTGGGTGAAAGCCAAGGGCAGCGCCTCCGTTGCCAAAATCTTCCCTCCTTGCTGTACTGCTGGATGAAACTTTGGAGGCTGGAAAGATCCTCTGAAGATCCTCAAGATCCAGGAGACACCACTGTGTTGGTGACCCACATTAACCCACTGTCACAAAGGAGTTTCCCTGGTGGGTAATGAGGGTCCCCAGTGTTCTCCATTTAGGACAGAAAGCCCAATACCTTTCCAGCCTTCAAGCTAGTGCTCTGGTCAGGAGGACAGATGTGACTAGAAAACGAGGTGCTCAGGTAGGTCCTTGTAGTGAAGAACTTGGCCCCAGAATGAGGTCTGTGAAATCCAGCTCTTCCCTCTGTAATGTGAAAATCAGGATCCCTTGAGGTTCTTCCCCACCTTCTCACCTGGAATCCTTTCTACCACGGAGGAAGAAATACAAACGAAAGAAAGAAAAGTAGAGGAAAAGAACAAATACGGGAGGGAGCCAAAGGTTTTCCGGCATGGACGAGGTCTCCACTCTGTGTCTCTCAACACTGGCGCTTACCAAACATAGCCAGGGCCCCGTGAAACCTCGGGTCGGTGGAGAGTAGTAAGATGAGCTCCCTCTTTATTTGGCCTAGCTAAAAATAGCGGAGGGGAAAAAAAAGGCAGAGTCAGGACCCTGCAGGACCAGTAGTCAATGGGCTGCGAGGAGCGATTGAACTCCAAGCCCTGCTCGGCAGGCTCCAGCTGACGGGCTATTTTTTGCCGTGGTTGACTAAATATGGTCAGGGAGGGAAGAGCAAGAGCAGGGGGCGCGCGCCCGGGGGTGCGTGTTTGGGATGCTTCGCTGGGTATATAAGCACTGGAAAGGTGGACTCGCGTCCTGACCAGAGCTCCCCCCTCCCTCCGNGTGAGGACTAATCCCATCCCTGGGCCTGCTCTCTGTTCCCTTCCTGCATTAGAGATTGGCTATAAGGAGAAGGCTGACGGCTGCAGCATGAAGCGCATTATTACCTTGTGATTCCATGACCCTCCTCTATGCATCCCTAACTCTCGAAAGCTGATTCAGCTTTCAGCTAGTGCTCTGGTGAGTCCTCTGCTGCAACAGAAGCTCCTAACTGGTATGTCTTTTTTTTTTTTTTTCTCCCCCCCTCTCTTCTGCTCCCTGCCTTGCCTTTAACTGCTACCAGCTCAGCTTGGTCTATACACTTTTCCTGGCCAATGCAGGACTGAGTGCCCATCCAACTTACCCGGGGACTTAAATGTGGGCTTCTGCACCAGGCAAATGTATGTGTGTGTGTGTGTGTGTGTGGCTGTGCGGGGATGTGCTGGATGTGTTTAATCTGTGGATCGGTTAGGAAACCTCCTCCCCCCCCGCCTTTTTTTTTTTTTTTTTTTTTTTTTTTTTTTTTTTTGTTCTGCTGTGGCATACCCCGCATTTAAAAAAAAAAAAAAACCCTAACAAACTGCAGAGCAAGCAGTGCACTAGAATAATCTGAACTGAAATGTTAGAAGTTTGACATGCAACCATTCTGCAAGGTTAAACCGGCCTTTAAATGCCTAATTCAGACACAGGCTGGCTAATGACACCTGGGGGGATTGGGGCTTTATTTATTTATTTATTTGCAACAAACTAGTGCTATGAGCTGATACGAGACAGAGCAAAAGGGTGAAATGTAGTTAAACTTAGCCTAACTTGCAATGATCACAATGCTGTGGTGATTAACTGTTAAAATGCCGAGAAATGAGTATTAATTACAGATGCATGGTTTGTGTACAATCAGAGAGGGAATATGGGGAGGAGGAGAAGTTAGGTTTCCCTGCAAGGGTTTGGAATTCAGGTTACATGAAGTGTAGCATCACTTGTCTGTTATTGCTTCTGCAGCTCAGAGTTGACTATGGTCATTATATTTTATATGATAGTGGTGATACTTAGTCACATGAATATATAGACAGTTTTGTGAGATGGATACTGTGGTGCATGCACACACAGATTTAGGTTTGTTTTATAGCATGCATATGGATATTTTATGCATCTTTATGCATAGGTATATAAATGCTATATATAAGCAGGTGTAACATATCATTCAGATACAACACATGTCTGGGCTGTGTGTAGAATATGGATACAGGTATATATGTCTGTGCCGGAGGGAGCATGCACTCAGCAATCGTGTGTAATTGTATAGGCAGAAATCTGTGATTTGTGCTGTCAGTTTAATTGCTGGGTTCCTCTCAAGCGGATGGTTGTGTCTGTGACTCCCAAGGTCTGAGCTCAGTCTCTCTGCCACCTTCTGCACTGGGGCCAGCGCATGCCTCCACCTCAGCCCCACTTGTATCTCCCTTCTCTGGTGCTCAGCTATGGGCTGTCTTCAAAGTCCCCGAAGTTTTGTGCTGCACAGCTTTAGCTTGACTTTGCCACTTGAACCTGAGAGCACCTCAAACCTGGGGCAGAGCAGGGATATAATATACAGCACCTGTCTTTCCATCCCTCTCACCTTGTTCCTTCCCCTTCTGCCTCCGGGGAATACCTCAGGCTCTTCTCTCCCCCTTTTTTTTTTTGCCCCTTGGCCTCTGCACAGGCCAAGTCCCCATTCATTTTTCTCCCCAGAACAGCCACAGTTTTATTGCACATGCTTTTTTGCCAAGAGCAAGAGTAGGAGCTCACCGAGTCCAGGTGCGTTAAGGATGGTGGATTATGTTCACCCACCACCACTTACTCCTGGTGGTAACTGGAAGATGAGATCCACAGGGTGTCTCTGATGTCACATTAAAAGCACCATCACACCATTTTACTTGCTCCTTCACCCAAAGGCACAACCCTGCAAAACATGAGCTTCCACCCAGAACCTCAAAGCAAATTTAAATCTCCAGGACGAACTTTGCTGCTGTGGTTGTGTCCTTATCTTCAGTTCGAGTAAAGATTTAATAGGTCATTTTTTCACCTCTTACATAGTGTTTGTTTTAGTGGCTGGCAGTCACTGTCCCACTTGTATGCAGAAGTTGGGGACTGTTGAGGACAAGCCCATGTCAAATGCATTTGAAGAAATCGACTTGGGTGTGAGGTGCAGATGTTTAGTGGTCCAAGAAGTCCAGTAGCTGTTCTACTGCTGTTGGTCTGAAGGAAATTCAATACCATGAGTGCCTTGGCTGTGCAACATCCCACCACCAGCATTTAGTTTTTTGGTGTGTGTGGTTTTGGTTGTTTTGTTTTTTGTTGTTTGTTTTTTTTTTTTTTTTTTTTTTTTTTTTTTTTTTTTTTTTGGTTTTTTTTTTTAAATCTGAAGCACTCAGACTTTTTCCTCACACTCCTCAGCTCTCCCTTTGCTTTAATTTCACTGCAGTCATGCATTACACCAGTGCCACAGCTCCATCTCTCTTCTCCTTAATCCAAACTAAAGGTTGAAATTTGCTTTTAAATGAGACAAATAATGATGGTTAAAACAGCCAGCAAACTCAGGGAATGAGGGGAAAGCTGCTCAGAGCCGGGACCAAGGCATGTGCCAGTTGCATGAGGGGTGTAAAGCCATTCTGGGGGTTGTGGCTGAGCACAGCGGATTTACACCCCAGCTCTACGTGGCCTTTGCTTTTCAGTGATGCTGGAAGTAGATGGGGAGCAGGGAAGTATTTACTCCCCAGCTGGCAGTGATATTTTAAAAAAGCAGTGAAAAGCATCAATGCAATTAGGTATTCCAAAGTGCTTAGTTTGCCACTTGCTAAGTTTACTTAAACCCTCTTTAAAGGGTTCATTAGAAGACTGTGAGAAACGGTAAAATTCATTAACACGGAGGCAGCCATTCCACATTTGCCTGTAAATTGGTATCGACCGTCGGCAGCGGCGGGCGAGGGGCGGCGGGCGCAGGTGAGGGACCCTGCCCGCCCTGCTGAGCGAGCAGGCAGCGCCCGGCGTGACCTCCGCCGCGCTCCTGCCTAAATCCTGCCCATAATAGTCTCCCATTCAGTCCGGGCGGCGATCGCAGCCCTGCCACTCGGCCCACATTGTTCAGGGAGCTTTAAAGCTCAGCACGGCTGCTGGGAGGCGAGGGAGAGGGGCAGAGCCAGGGCTGCATGCGGGACCGAGCCCCACGGGTGCACAGCGCGGCGGCGTGCGGGGCACGCAGCCCACGGGGGCTGCGGGAGGAACTCGGGAAGACTTTGGCCCGAGCTCCCAGAACCTCGCTCTGGCTGCCTTTTATGTCTGCAGGTCTTCCCAAAGCCCCATAGCTGGCTTGGAGCTCAACCGGATGAGTTATTAGAAGCAATTTTAAATTATTTTTTATTTTTAATACCCTGATCTCACCCAAAGGCATGTGCTATCTCTTGGGGGTTGGTTATCTGCGGGGTAGTGTCTCACTTCCAGTGACCAGAAGAGGAAAAATGACTGGATTCCCTAGGTAAGATGCTTTCTTCTTCCTATGCTTTAATCTCTACTTACTGATAAAGCAATCGCTTGTCTGGGGCTGATGAGTTCTCTTACTGTGGCAAATGGAACAGTCCTTTCCGGTGTCGGTGTGTAAATCAGTAGATGGCCATTTCATTTTGGACTTTCTGAAAACAAATTGGCTTTTTGCTTTCAAATTGTAGGATGGAGGCAGTTGGGAATTCATCTATATGTAACTTTCTCCTACATGGCTTTGTCTGAAATGACACCAATATGCATATACAGCAAAACCTTTCCTGTAAACCACATTTTGGTATCTTTTAAATGCTGAAAGTTTATGATTTTGAATGAAACACCTGCTTTTTAGGTGGAGTGGGAGGCTCGCTTTTACTCTGTGCTATTTATGTTTCAAAGAGTCCCTGCCAGGGCAGCTACTGGACCTCTGCTGCTTTGTGTCCAGCGAATTATGCAGTTCCCCTTTCCCAGAATCCAAAATCCATCATCTGCCGAGGGCTCAGCCCAGCATTACCGGTGAGGATCGGGAGCTGGGGTGTGTGTGTGTGTCTGCACATGGGCTGGGCAGGAGGAAAGTCTGCTGGTTTGAACTGAGCCGTAACTCACTCTCAGGATGTAAATTGTAAATCAGCATTATTTTTCCTCCTGTGACCATATAAATGCGCATATTGAAACTACCTGCTTGAGAGACATACTTCTTTATATGCCCATATGAACCTGGCAAGCTATGGAATGTAAAGAAGTATGTATTTCAGGTGGGAATCCTTCTCAGAGGAGCAATGTGTGACCCTGGCAAGGCGGGGGAGAAAGACAGACAGATTATTTTATATTACTTTTTTTTTTTTTAACTGCCTGACCCGACAGACCGACTGGGGAGTCAATTGATGATCTTGTTCCAGCGCGTGTATTGTTCTGTCACTTTGCCTGTGTCAGCAGGTGGAAATGCTCATCAGGACATTAAATATTCAATATGCTGACTGCGGCATGGGCTTTGAAAGGCGATGCCAGAGGAAAGCTGGCTGTCCGCTCCTGGGTTTTAACAGGGATGCAGGCCAATCTCTCCTTTTTCCTGCTTCCCCATCAACCCTTTTTACCCCAAAGATAAGGCTAGATAACAAACAGAGCTGGCTGATCTTTAAATCTAGGAACAACAAAAGGAGATGGAGGATGGGGGGAGAAGAAGAGAGAGGAAAAAGATACAACAGTTGTGACTCGGGCGTGTGGTGTTTTAGCTTTAGATTAGTGTGCAAACTCTGCTTTTCAAATCTTTTCCACATTAAAACTTTTTGTGCTTAAAACTAATGAGAAGGAGATATTCCTTGTTGTGTGATGAGCCATCCAGTCAGTGGATCACAGCTAAAGCCAAAGGAGTGCTCTGAATATAGGGATCTTATTTTCCCAAGGGAAAAATAAGAAAATTAGATCCTTTAAGAAGGATCTTCCTTTAGAAGCCTTTCCTTTTCAACCTTTCCCAGTGTAAAATATTTGGCTGTTTTTCCAGGATTGTACAATAATGTGGCAAGATGAAAGAAATTTGGTTTAAAGACAAGTTTAACGTTCTGTTGAGATGGAAGTCACATCTGAGTGTTTCAAGCTTTTAGCCCCAAATTTCCTCCTGTTTCTGCAATGTCATAATGATGTGCAAAGCTGAACTCCTCAGAAAGCCGCTCCCCAGCTGCCCAAACTCCTTTTTCCATGTCCATGGGGTCACTGAGGGCAGTGTTTTTCTTTTGAGTGATTTCCTTGCAGTTGCAACCCCATCTTCGCTTTGCTCATGGGCTCCTAAGGCATTGTTTGGCAGGTGTGGTGTCATGGCATGGCACACAGAGCTTAAGCAGGTCTTTCTGACCTCAGCATCCTCCCCCAGGCAAAGGAAACAGGGAACACTCTGAATCTGGATTTTGGGGAGTCTTTATCCATCTCCATTCACAGTGAGCGCCATCATCACTTGTTACAGGTACGCAAAAGGGGATTTAACTGTAAACAGGTGGCTGTGAGTAGCGGGTGAGGAAGGGCAGGTTGGGCTGTTGGGGAGATTTCCTACCTGTAGGATTTGGTGGAGTTTATTTAGGCTTTTCTGTTTTTTTTTTTTTTTTTTTTTGTTTAAAATAAATACCGTGGTTGATGGAGGTGTGGGCAGCGCTGACCCTTCTCAGCAGAGGAGGAGCCTTTGCTTTGCCAGTTCAGTTTGGGAAGGCTAGGTTTGTACTGGACAATGGCTGATTTGTACATCATCCTGTTGGTGTTTTCAGATGCTGTGCTTATGCTGAGCCCTGGAAAGCTGGGGTGGTCCTGGCTGACTGTGGTGCAGTCCCTCAGGACCTGGCTGCAGGGATGCAGCAATCCCTGCTCTCAGACCCGCCAGCAGCCACCCTGAGTGGGGACAATCACTGGCCCCAATGTCCCCACAGGGATGGGTCCTGCCCCATTTGGGGGTGAGATTTAAATATGAAGCTGGTGGAGGCTGGGAATTGAGCTGAACCCAAGCAGGAAAGCACTGGTGTCCAAACAGGACTGCAGTTTCGCTCCCTTGTAAATCAACAATGCTACCTTAAGTATCTGGATAAAAAAAGAGGACAATTTTCACCATTCTAGATATAACATAACATTATATGTTATATGTAATTTATATATAAAATTTCTCTCCTTTCCTTTCTGACTCTTTGCCACACCTTTTCTCATTTCCTTTTCCTTTCTTCTTGCCTTTTCTACCTTTTATCTTTTTCCTTTTTTTCCCCTCATTTTTTTTTTAATTTTTTTTTCTTGTCTTTGCTTCTTTTTCCTCCCTCAGTGCAGGTTTTACTAAAACCTCCGTGGTACTACACGTTGCTCTTGCAAAGGTGCTCATAGTCTGATTTACAGTAGATACCTGCATTTGTAATGCAATTTTTATCTCCTTTCCCCCGCCTCTCTGAATTAATATGCTTGTTAATCACATAGAATTGCTAACTTTAGGAAGTCACTAAGTGCTCAGATTTATTTTTTATGTAAATATTTTCAAAGCTATAACTCTGAGCGCTGTCTCGCAGCATGGGAGTGGAGGTTGCAGGGGAGGATCTTCTGTGGCCTGTCTCAGCTGGGCTTGGACGATGTTAAAAATGAAGTGGGGTGTATGTGGCCCCCTAAGAGCCATGGTAGCCCATTGCTCTTGACATCAATGGAAGCAGGTGATGGCTGCAAGCCTTTGTCAACCAGTTTGCACTGTCCTTCCGCTTCATGGCAGCTCTTCATCCATTTTACACCTATTTGGATTAAAACTGTGGCTGTTGCATTGCGCTACATCCACTCCATTTGATAGCTAAAATAAAGCCATTTATCTTAGACTTTTTATAAACTGGTGAGCGTCTCCTGGCCTGGTGTGCTGTGGTGGGCGCATTGCAAGGAGCATCTGTGCTGGACCCGCAGCGCTGCGATTCTCAGGTGCTCCCATCCATCCTGCGAACCGAGGACTGTACAGTGCCAGGCATGGAAACAAGGGCTCTGAGAATTGTAAAAGCCATAAATCCAGTGGACCAAATTAGTTAAATTTTTCTATTCTATGCCTCACAAAATTCAGCCGTTCTTGAGATGAATTCTCCGCATGTAAGCGGAACTACCGGCAGGTATAAGATGGATATTTTGCACGTGCACACGAGAGCACAGGGACAAATTTGTGCCATGAGGTTTTCCCTGGCGGGTTTTTCTGTGTTTTTTTGTACTTTTGTGTGTTTGTTACGTTGATGGTCTATTATTACAGTTGTTACTATTACTTAATGTTGGAAGACAGGTGGTCCCATAAATTCTAGCACCCTCTTTTTTTTTTTTTAAAAAAAAAGGGGGAGCATGTTTGCAATTCAAGTTTAATAGTGCATTCATCAAGAGCAATAAAGCATTTTATTGCACAAGTATTTCAAGGGATGTGCTGGCCCTGGTAAAAGCATTAGTAAAGGGGTGCATCAGCAATCTCATTTAAAACTGTCGACCCAACGTGAAAAATGTTGCGTTGAAGAATAAACTGCTATTAAGCATGATTAGATTGACCTGCAGGACAGATATTTTAGCTGCAGCAGCACAAGTCGATCAAAGTGAGCATCGCTTAGATTGCAAATTTTTTTTTTTTAATGCCCTAAATTAAAAATGAAAGAGCCTCAGAATATTTAGGACCAGAGAGTGACTTTGGGGGTGAGATTTGTGCAGTCGATTTGAAGCAGTTTGGAAAAGTGGGGAAAGGGGGGAAAGGTATTAATTGCTGCCCCTTTAGCATACATTGAAAATATGTTACTCAGATCAACCAATCAAAAAAGAAATTGTGCTGACTCAGCATTCGGGCTAGTCTGCACGTCCGATTGCAGAAGAGATCAGCACTGCACTGCAGTATCTTTCCCTGCCTTTGACACCAGCCTAGCTGGGCAGGGCTTCCCTTGTGTTTCCCAGGACTGGTTTAGGCCAAGAACAAGAGAAGGCCCTGAAGAAAAGAGGAGAGTCAAGGTTGCACGAGCCTCAAGCTGCTAACGATCCTTTTTAGTCAGTAAGAAAGAGCTTCCATGCTAGGTTTGCCCTGCCAGATGCAAGCGGCATGAATTGCTTGGGAATATATCTATTTTTAAAGACTTTCACCACATCTTGCACTTAGCAGTGACTGTGGGCGAGGGGGTGGTGTGTTCCTAGCAAGAGAAATATCCTCGCTCCTCGGCTCGTATCCCTCCCTGGAAAGCCCAGGGCTGATTTAAGTACCGCACTGGCGATTGCCTCCCAGAGAAGATGGTGGGTTAAATGTTTGCTGCTTGACGCTGAAGTTGCTCCTGACCTTGGCCAAGAGGGCAGCGACACTGCCAGCTGCTTTCCTGTTGGGATGCCGGGGATCATGGTGAGAGCAGTCCAGTGCTCCGACGATAGGAGCTGAGGACATGGGCTCCAATGCTGGCTCGCTGGGCTTGCAGAGAAGTTCTGTAGCTCACCTGCCTCAGTTTCCCTCAGAGGCAAAGTAGGTGCTTGCTGTGGAGTTGTTGAAGCTGTACTTGCACTGCAAGGCTGAAGTCGGAGACAGCCAAGGCAGGTTGATGCACCTACCTGAGGACAAGCTTGTTCTGGGTTTGTAAGGATTTCCCTTCTTTGGTGTTGGCTTGCACAGTGGTGCCCAGCACGTGTTTTGGGAGACAGCACAGCCTGTCTGGACTGTGCCCCTCTGCCCTTGGTCTGTGATGCAAAGACATGTCTGGGCTCCCCACAGCTCCAAGCAGGCACAGGACATGAGGTGTGGAGGCTGGACCTCAACCAGGACCCCATGGGGCTGTGGCTGCCGGGGGGATATCCCGGCTGGAGTGAGCTGGGCGATGGGGTCTGTGGGGTGCTCCAGCACCACGGAGCTGCTTGCTGGTTGCCAGTCTGGGTGCAGTGCTGTGCGATGCTGCTGGCTCACGCTGCTGACACCAGGAAGGTTTTGTGATGCCAGCGTGATCCCTGGGGCTTACCCAGCTGTACATATACCCAGCTGTGAGCACCTCGGTGGGCAATTGTATGTGCAGGTGGAGCAGAGTCCTTGTGGGCTGCCTCCTCCTGACTGCTACACTTCCCAGTGATGCTCTGAAGATGTTTTTGTTTGCATTGTGTAACCAGCATTGTCCCTGGGTTAGTCTGTACTTTTCCAGAACGGTCTGCATGGGCTGGTGGATGACACCCTTGTGTGCAAGGGGAAGGCTTTCAGGCACAGATATGTCTTGAATAAAGCAGAATTTGATAGTCAAAGATTTTAGCACTTGGAGCAGTTGCTGGTGGTGCTCAGGAGGCTCAGAGGAAGCAGGCGACTGACATCTCCAACAGATGTGGGGTTTTCCCTTCTTTTTTTTTCTCCTTTTTCTTTTTTTTTTTTTTTTTTTTTTTTTTTTTTAACTTTTCCTGTAGCACAGGGCTGTGCCTGCAAATGCCTTGCCATGCCCAGATATGGCCTGTGCTGGGACCTGTGCCGCTATCTAAAAAAGCCCTGGGCAGGCTGATGAGCACAGGGAAACCAGGGAACAACTGCTATAAATAGTGCTCATTCTCAGCTGCCCTTCTGGGGGGACAGGATTAGGTGGCATCTGGACAGCCAAGAGGCGTGGGACTCGTGACCACTGACCATAGAAGTCACCCAGCAGCTGTAAGGACAGGAGCCATTCCTGCAAAGACCTTACATAGGCAAGTCAACCCTGGCATTTGGGGAGCTGGATAAAGCCACAGGAGCAGGAATCCAGTGACCGAAGAGCAATCAAGAATAAAGTTCACCACAACAGCCTTCCAATCCGTGCTTTCAATCTGAGCAGTGACCTGGCATCAGAAGCAGGACTCGTCTTTTGGCTCTTCAAGCTGTTTGGTTTAAGCAAAGGAAGGTGTCAGGAGGGAGCAGGTGACATGGGAAGCAACGTGTCACAAGGAGTTGCTGAGGTGAAGAGACTGGTGTCCCCTTCTGGGACACCATGGGTTAATTTACTCATTAATTTGCTGGCAGTGAGATTATTGGAAGCTCTGATTTAATATTTGTGTTTACTTTGGGTAAACAAATTAACAAAAAACCCTCAAGTCTTAATAATTTAAGGCACAAACTTGATTGAAACTAGGAGAAGGTAATGAATCTCATGAGGTGATTTCACTCCTAACCTTGCATAAGGTGGGCAGTGTATGTGGCTCTTGCACATGCAGATGCAGGATAACCGATTCCTATATATAAGGGGTGTTTCTAGCTGTGGGTTGCACGAGTGTGAAAGAGCTTCTGTAAGAGCAGATGTAAAGGACTGTATTGTGCTTGAATTAAGCTCAGCCTTGAGTATTTGAAGAGAAAAGATGGAGCAAGGAGTGGGAATGGTTTGGCCAAGCAGAGCAGGTGGCTGTGCTTGTGATACCTGGAGGGGATGTCCTGAAATATATGCAATGGGAGGTTGGGGATAAAAAACATGGAGCAACACTGCAGCTTGTCCCTGAATGGCTCAACTGCGGGACAGGGACAGAGATGTGTGGGCAGCAAGCACAGACAGAGATTTATACCCAGGCTTTGCCCCTTCTGTCCCTCATAGTGTCAGGGCTGTGCTGCACAGGGAGCCAAACCATGTTGCTTTCTTTAAATTAAGCCAGCTTTGTCCTAAAGCCTTGTCTTTGAGACAATAAGACGCACCTGCTAAAATCTATTGTGCCATTTTTGCAAAGACCAGCAAAAGTCGCCGTGCGCCGTCCCCTCCCTGTCCTCCACGCTCATTTGGCCTATTTGAAACTGAATTTATTCCTGGGAAGGCCCCATCAATTTGCCTTGCTCTTTTGTTGACAAGTTTATTAAAAACCTGGGCAACTACATATTAAACTTTTATCAGTGTCGAGGAAGAATACGTCCTTTGAGCGGCCACAAAAGTTATGGATTGGGGCTTAACGTTTCTTGTTCCACTGTTCGGCTGAGTCAGCGTAACAAATAAAAGCTGCCACTTCTTTTTTTTTTCCCCTTTCTTGAGAGACAGTTCCCTTAACGGAGTAAGTAACTGTGTCCAATAATGCAAAAAGGTTTCAGGTCTGGGTAAATGTGAGCTTTTTTTTTTTTTTGTTGCTGTAAGTCTTTAATAATTTGAATTATTAGCTTAAAACAAAAATAAAAAATATGAACCCTGAAGAAAGTTATTGCTCCTTAGCTCTGAGCCAACAGTTTTGGCAAAATAACTGTTACTTTGTAGTGTTTATATGAAAAAAATCCCTGCAAATTAATAATGGTTGCACTGCAAGTGATGTGCTTTCATCCAACGTGAGAGTGTGAAGGGATTGGAGCAATGCTTGGTTGGGGATGTACCTTTTGTGCTGCTGTGATAGGGGATCTTCGCTCTTTCTCTTTAGTCATAAGATGAAACAAAGAGGAGGCCAATATGTTGCACCAAAGATGTTAAAAATAAAGCGTTAGAATTGCATAACCTAGTTCCCATTTTGCCGCGCAGCTGAGTTTTTAGGAGTTGAAAGAAGCCTGAAAAATAATTGGTGAGAAGGAGTTTGAACTGATACAACAGACAGGCAGGGGAAAAAGTGAGTATCGGTGGGACTGGGCCACAATTCTTAAACTCTGCCGGATAAATAAATAAATAACACAACATCTTTCTCGGCCTGTCACCGCATCCAAGGATTTTTTAGTCCTTAAGCAGGTTTGCTGGCATAATTTGTCAAGTCCAACAGGGAGGTTTCCATGTGACAGCCGATCGTTTTTCACCACGCACAGTGGTGCACCAAAGCCATCCTGCCGGCTCGGAGCAACTCCATAATTAGATAACAGTTAACATACGTATATGAGATGGCTCATCACTCATGCCCAGGGTATGGCAGAGCCCGCCATGGCTGATCCCGCGCTGTGCCGACTGCAGGCAGGGAGCATTCCGGACAAATACATCTTTCTCCAGGAGTTTATCTGCATCACCATTTGCTCCAATTATAACTAATTGGACACATATTGCATTTTCATAGCATCTAATTTTCTATTGATTTTAACGGGACCGCTGGTGTTTTGTACTATTAAGTGGTATCTCGTATCAGTTGCTGTTTAAAAACGCTGAGTACACTCCCCTGTATGGAATTATGCAGTCAGCACATGTTTTAAAACCTATTTAATTGTTAGGTCCATAAAATGCACAAACTGTATTAGGGAACGGCTTTGTTCTCTTTGGAGAGTGTCAGTAGGAAAAAAAAAATCCAACTCCACAACTATTTCCATGTCCGGTTTCAGGAGCTGCAGCTCCCAGAGACCTGCTCAGAGCCTTGTGCTTCAGGAAAAGAGCTTCAGGGGGACCATGCTGATCCCACCATGGAGCCAGCTCCCTCCAGGTAACAATGCTCTTCATTGCCAGAACAGAGCAGGTCTGTGCTTGAAATGGGACCGTTATTTTTACAAGAGGCCTAACACCAAAATTTGGATTAAGATGGAGATAAGGTCACTTTAGACATGCTGTATAACTAACGACTAAGCTGATAACTGTAGGGCTTGGGCCTTTATCCCCTGTCATAGATATTGCCATGTACCTTGGCAATACATCCAACTAAAACCAGACTATCAAATTAGCCATTTCATTTCAGCAAGTACTCAGTGAAGCAGGGTGAAAGCAACAGTCCTTTGTTCAGCATCATTTAAAGAAGAAGAGATTTAAAAGAGAGATTTAGGGGAGGAATGGAGAGGTGGCCTGGCAAAGAACACTTCCAGCAATGCACGGTGGATTGCTGGCTCATGGAGATTGGATAATGGCATTAATGGCAGAGAAGGCAGATTAAAGGAGATGGAAATAATGTTTTGGGGCAGCTCAGTTACCCCAGGGTGCTGGTGAGTTTGCCGTCAAGTTGCTGCCTTCGCTGCTCATTAGCAAGAACCACATTGTGTTTGTGGGAGACAGGTGAGTTCATGAGGGTGTATAAATTAAATAGACACTTTATTAAGTTCAGGTAATAGTTTGGGTTTGAAAGACTGAGTGGCTACTGCGATGTCAGCAACTACTTTAGTGCACAAAGAAACTGAGTGGTTTTTAATTAAGTCAAATAAAATCCAAGCGGAAGGCTCTCAAGCCTTGTCTGGAGTCTACTTTTTGGGTTGAATATCTATAATTTTAGAAATGTTAATAAAACACAGTCCACTTTTTTCAAGTAATAATATAAGTTCAATTAATATTTGATGTCTGTAAGGAAAAGGATAAAAGCAGCAAGCTTGTATTTTCTGGTTTACAAATGGCACATTGTGCAGAATCCCATGACTGTGGCATTGATTTAAACATCCTCGCAAAGACACTATGCAATAAAGTTGAATCATCTGCAGTACAAGTATGGCTGTTTGGGGGGAAAAATAGCAATGTGAGAGAGTAGATATTTTCCTGTATTATCAAAAGCCACTTCATTTTGAGGAAATTTCCTCCGATTTAGTAATGTTTGGATGGAAATCAAATAACACATTAGCTTGAGGAAAGGGGGAAAACAACCCTTCCAAAGCTAATTACGAAGGGAATGTGCACTTCATTAAGATAAAGCTGTAGGAAATCAATGTTCTGTATTGTTGTTTTTTCCTTTTGATTGGATTTTAGAATGATAAATTGTTAATGCATTTGATCTAAAAATGATTTGTTTATTCAGATGAAGAGCAACAGTACTTTGTCTCATTTGGCCTTTTAGCTTATAATGATAATGGCTCGGAGGGCTACTCATTTCTCAAAAGGGTATCGGACTGGAATAGGCAGGAGATTTCTGGACTCAGAAGGATGGGCCCTATGCAAGGGTTCATTGTAGGCTAATTCTATTGCATGTTGAATCTTCTGCTTCATTAAGAATATCGACAAATGCTGATAAATTCTTTGGCTTTTCTGTACTGTCTATAACATGTCTTTATTAGAATATTGAGGCTAAGGTGGGAAGATCTGCAACAGAGCAAATTCTCTTATGTTGCCTACAAATAATCCTGCTTGCCAGGGCAAGGGGGGCCTTTGCCCCCTTTCCTGCCTGCAGTCATTGCCAGTGTAGCCAGAAGCCAAGCACTACACAAGTATTGTCAGAGGGGAAAAATGATGCACAGGTTTGTTCTTGTTTTGATTCACCTCTAGCCCATGTCCCTTTCTCAGGGTGCCCATGGCTCTCCAATGCCATCCCACAGTGCCTGTAGGCTTTGCCCAGCTTGGGATGTGCTGGTGCAATGAGCAAGGGCAGGACCATCTGCTCCTGGCCCTGGGGGCCTTTTCAATGCAAGACTCAATTTCAAGAGGAGAAGGCTAGACCTGCCTTCACTTTGGACATGAGCCTGAACTTGGTGGTGTTGGGTGGTTGAGGTTTTGGACCTGGATGTGGTGCTGTTGCAGACTGCACTTGCAACATTGGAACAGGCAGAAAGGGAGAGCAGCACCGATCCCTGCCTGGCTTGTTGGGGTTGGCAAACTCTCCTGCTGGATTCTGCCTGTTGAACCTGGCAGCACTCAGCAGGCAGAGATGAAGCCCATACCTCGTATTTCATAGGGAGCATTCAGGAATGGGCACTGCCTCACTGGAGAGATTAGAAGCTTCAATACAGCTCACACCTCTGACCATGTCTGTAATCCATCTTGCTTGGGTGGCTGGTACAGCCACAGAGCCCAACCTGGCAGTGCTTGGGCTGGCAGAGATCTGTGCCCTCCCTGCTGGGAGGCTACTGCAGCCTTCTCCAGCTTATAGCGTGGGCTGCTCTTTCTCAGCTGCTGGGAAAGCCTCACCACCAGAGAGACATCATTAGTTTTGATTAATGGCATCCAGAAGAGAAAACCTAATTTTCTAAAAAGGAAAACCTCACCCATAACTCACTGCAGAGAATTTAAACAAAATGTTATAGAACATCCACGCCGACTCACATTGATTTCAAATATGTTCCAAGGCACTCCCTGAAGCAAAACAAGAGGGGAGTGGGGACAACACTGGTGCCCAGCAGAAGATACTCTGGGCAACCCCACACAGCTCTCCCAGAGCACTGCTTTCAAGTGACTGACCCCAAATCAGTAGGGCTGGGACAGAATAAGAGTACCTGGGGAGCAGAGTGTGTTTTAAGCAGTGGTGCTCCAGCAGCTTGGTGCACTCTAAACCAAAATCCATGTGCCCATCGGGGTTTAGCTCAGTACAGCGTCAGTCACTAATGGCACTTCGACCTCCACCCAATCGCCTGTAAATAATTACTTTCCTTTGCCTCCTGTAAGTCACCAAAGGATGAATATAATACTTCCAGGTCTTCACTGTCTAAGTTTCCATTTAGTTCCTTGGCTTGATTGTCTCTTGAAAGGGTACCTAGAGATAACTTGATTAAATTAATTGTAGAGCTCTTTTTAAAAAGCTATTCTCCCTCTCTTTCTCTCTCCATCTCTCTATTTATTTATAGGCAGCTTAGAGTAACGGGTTTGGGCAGTTAAGTGATCTGCAGTGCTTACCGTGACAATGTGAAGCCTGTAATTCTTGGGGAGATACAATGCTGGCCACTTGCAATATTTCTGTGTGCAGTGGTTCTAAGCACAGGTGCTTTTTTGTAGTATCATCTTGCAGTGTGGTGGGCTGCGAGGAAGAGGGGGAAAAGTCACCTTTGCCTTATGACGCATATAAATTCTTTAAATAGGTTATGCACATGGCAATGTGCAATATCTGCGCGTGGCTCTGGGTTAAGAAGGAAAGGCCTGACTTTATTGGCTCCCACTGCAGAAATGATCGGAGCTGCTGTGATTTTTAAATTTGATTTACCGAGTTATTTTTAGCAGTGGGGTGTTCATGCTGCAGGGCTCTCCAGGAGAAATCGGCTCCCCAGCTCTGCGACATGAACCATCACGCAAGTGACTTGGACAGTGGCGGTGTAGCAGGGACTTGCTTTCCCCATTTGAGGATAAATTGTCTGGTTATGGGATTGCAAGAAAGAAAAGGCTTCTTTTTCCTTTTTCCCCCTCCATACCTTTCATTTCCTTTCCTTTGCTTTCCTGTTGGTTTCTGGTGATGGCAAATAGAATCATTGCTTGTCTTGAGCAGATCTTAAACCTTCTGAAAATGCTTATTTTAATGCCAAATGAGAATGGGAGGCTGTATGGCAGGGAAGCAAAGTTTGCTAACCTCTAAAAAAAGATTTCAGGTGTTTCAGCCTTTTCCTTCCGGATTGCCAAGTTGATCCCTGAGAGGAGAAGAGTTCTGCAGTCCTGAGTTCCTTGGCTGTGAGCTGGGCTGGTTGTAGCAAAAGGACATTGTTGCTGTGTGTTAGGTGCCACTTCAGACACCAAAACACAGGGCATGGAGGATGACAGCAGACCATAAAACACTGAGAAGAAGATGTCAGGAGGTGATAACTAAAGTATCTGGATTAAAACAATAGCCTTTACTTATGTCATGCTGTAATAGCAGCGTGGCTCTCAAAACAGACAGAGCCAAATATCAGGTTTAAAAATGCTCCAGGCTGATGGTTACTACTGCAGACTATTCCACTGCTGCTAACCCTGCCTCTTTAATTCAGACCTGCTCTTCAGCCATAGCCTCTAAGAAGCTTAAATAAATCCTGACTGCCTGAAAGTGAAGCCATTTGAACCAGTGCGGCATCAGGCAGCAAGTTCAGAAGAGGTCCAGGCATCTGGGAAAGAAAAGACCCTGAAGAATTCCCCTCTCTGCTACCACAGCTCATGAGGCCAAATGCTTTGCTAAAGCTGGTAAAATGGAACCAAATCAACTGTTCAATGGATTTGGTCCCCTTCAACCAGCTGTAGCTGTGCATTGATCTCTCAGATGCACCTTGGAGGATGAAACACTTGAACCCGACCAAGGCGACTCAGGTAGAAGACAAATGGCCATGTGAATGCTGCTGATAAGGAAATGATGATGACTGGCATCTGCAGATCTATCACTCGGGCTCTAAACTGGTGGGCTGAGCCTGAGTCATTATGTGGTTGCCAGTCAATTCTGCCTAACGGAGACCACTCAAGATGGATAATCTCTATCATCCTCCTATATTGATCTCAGCTGTAACTCAGGACTGTGTATTTCCACTGCAAATGCTGTGCATTTTCATATGTATTTGCCCATGCCCACCCAGAAGCCCTGTGCCTCAGTGTTTCGTCTGCTGCAACGAAGAATAAAGGTTTTGATCTGAAGTTCCCTCCTTGTGTTTTGTACGAAGCGCCAAGCTGGTCCTTCAACAGCTCTAATGAAGAAATGGTTTGTTGCAGGGCTTCCAGAGTTGGGAAGGAGTTGGGAGTACCATCTTCTTCCTCACTGCCCCAAATTGCAAATATCCACAGTCTGTACTAGCCAGCAATACTTTTTGTTAATGAGATAAAAGCTATGCTCTTGAAAAAGGGTCCCCAGTTTGACTTTGTTGGCTAAAAGTCTTTAACCAGTCTGGTCCTTATAAGCACTAATGTTATGCTAATGGTCTTAAAGAAAATCACTCCCTTTTCCGTGTAATAATGATTGGTGGGAAAGTAAGCTGGGCGGTCATCCTTTCCTAGCCATCGTAAATCTATAGGACTTTCACAAGCTATGAATATTGTGGCCATAATGAGCCATTTGGATGCAAAAGTCTGATGGGAGATTATTCATGTCTTTACTTCTTAGCAACACCTGGCCCAAGTTAACCCCTGGCATGAGAGTGTGAAGAGATTTGTCTCTTTTCACATGCCAGAAATTCGGTTCACTTGATTCCACATCTCTGCTCCTTTAGGTATCATTTAAGTGTTCTTACTAGGGCTGAGAGTATTCATGTGCTTCAAGATAAGGAGTTGTTTGATGGATCTGAGACTTAACATGCATCTAATATTTATGTCACTGGGTATTTAAAAGGCAAAGACATGAGGAGCAATGTTACTGCAGCAGCACCTTTGCTCAACTAAAAGGAAAATAGTGCTTACTCAGTCCTGCTAGCTCATTTTTCTGCCCTTTAACAGTATCTAAACATTCATGTCAAAATCCTACTGAAGTCTACATGTGATTTTTTTTCACCATATACTTCAATCAGATTAGGCATGTTTTTCTTCATACTACCACTTGATTTCTTGGAAACACATAAAAGAAATTGCTGGTTCTATTTATTCATTTATTCATCTTCACAAACACAGCATCTTTCTAAACACCCAACAATGCATCCAAAAGGGCTTTGACCTGGCCTGATAGAAGAGACTCGAGCCTGTGCAAAATGCATTTGCTGACATTTGTGCCTGCAAACAGAGGAAAACGAGCAACTCCAACAAATCCCTGTATTAGCATTGGAGCCAGGTTTGCAGCTGTGGATAGTGAGGGTGCTCGTGGCTTTCCATTTGCAGCACAGCACAGCTCTGCCCTTGGCCAAACAGCCAAGGGACCATCACCTCTGTAGCTCCAAGTCACTTCTTGACACATTGTCTTTCCAGGCTGATTAATTGCTTTGCAGTTGGTCCTGACGGTTTCTAAGCACGTCTCAATCCCACTTCCTAATTCCCATCTCAGAAGCACCAAGCAAAGGCATCTGCTGGGACAGCAATCACTGTGTGAGCAGAGCAGCCATTGCTGAGCAAACATCAACTCAACATTGTTGCTGCTCGTCCCGAGATTCCTGAACAGGGAAGGAAGGGGACGAAAGCACAAGGGAAGGGGAATCCTCAGCACAAGTCCCTAATTGCTGGCAGTCTGGGCTGTGAATGATGTTGGGACTCTAGAGGAAAAGGCTGACTAGAAACAGATGCTTCCAGCAGGTTGTGGCCTGGGTTTCCAAAATACCACGCTCCTCCCGCCTGCTCCCACAATCTGGGTTATTTTCTCTTGTTCCCCAGGGCTTCATCCAGCGTAAACAACACCATTATTAAAATTCTTCCTTGGTAATGATAATTAAGTTACTAAAAAATGTCAAATGGGAAGGCTGGAGGCATTGCAACTTGAACAAAACCATGGAATGTAAATGCAAATGTTTTCTCCTTAAAGAAGTGTGGTCCATATTTAGGTTCCCCCAAAGCCACCTGATCCTCAAATAGTAGGAAAGCTTCCAGTTCTCCTGAAGCAAGAGAAGATATGAATACACAGGGATCTCAAAAGTTGGGCCATACATTTAGATGCTTGAATGTGGATCCCACCTTCAGGCAGCCATGCTTGAAGATTTCTGCCAGTGTTTTTATTGCTTAATTATATCTTTATGGAATGAGAAATTCAATTCACTTAGCATGGAATTTCTATAAAATACAGCCATTATGGTCTAGCCAAGGAAATTTGAGGCCCAACAGAAGGCAGCAGGTAGACTTCAGTGGAGCTCTCTAGGGACTGCTACTGTATAGAGACAAATATAAGGCATGGGCCAAAAAATTGTAAATATCTCTCAATTTGTGTTTCAGCCCTGCTCACCTCCAAATACCTCCTGATGCAACAGCAGGGATTTGGAGCAAATGGAGCTTAGTGATGTCTGCCCTTCGCAGCCAGGAGCTGCTTGGGTCATGAACCTACCTGTGGTCTGAAAATTGGATCTGCTTCAGTCGATTTCCCTTAAAGCACAACTCAGAGTGGGTCTTATTGCTGACTTTGAAAACCCCAGGATCAGGTCCTGGCTAAGTCATTAGAAACCTTTAGCTAACCATCCTTAACTACATCAAATCTAATTGTCCTCCATATCCCCTAAGAGGCTGCTCTGATGGCTCACCAGACACCGCTGGTTTCCTGGAAACCCCATTAGCTTCTCAAACAAGGCAATCCTGAGGACTCAGTCCCACAAACCTTTTGTGCAAATATTAAATAACAGTGAATAATTAGCAGGAATAATCCTTTTTGCTTGACCCTCTTCTGTAATAAAGACCTTTGTCGGCAAATGCAAATGTTATTTTGAGGAGCAATTCATAATCTAGAGCAGCTGAACACATCAGTCTAAATACACTTATACTCTAATATCCATATTTGTACAGGACTTAAGACAGATAAAAACAGACACATTATCTGTCCCAAAGACCTGAGAGCATTTATCAGTCAAGCTTAGGAAGAGAAGGTGGCAAAAGAGATGGTAAAGAAGGGACCCACTTCTACCTTTAACACACCTGCAAGTGCATCTCAGGTATCACGATCAGATCAGCTGGATTCTGTCCATGGAGTTTTTCCGTGGATCCTTTTCCTTCATCTGATTTTTTTTTCTTTTTTTAAACTGAGAGAAAAGAAAGGACAAGCAAGCCAACAGGCAGATAATTGCTCTGTGCTGACGGTTTGTCAAGTGAAGGAAGCACAGTTTTAGTCAAGAGATCTGTGTTACAGTGGCTCTTGAGCAGAAGTCTCTTCTTTTCCTCCCAGATGGCATTGACATATAGCCTGAAGGGGCTATCAGGATACAAAGCTAAAGATGGTTAAAGACATTAAAAACTCTGCAATGTGAGCACCATCTACACCAGGACCATCAGCTGGGAGGAGGATTCATCTTGACATATCAGGCAGAAGTCAAACCTTCTACTGGTGTTATGTAAAGCTGTAAAGCCAAAGGTATTTTTGAGATAGATGAAAAATATATATTTCTGCTGCTATCCATATCTTTTCTAGTAGGTCTTTATTAACTCTTGAAAAACTATGACCAATAAATGTAATGATCTGCCTTCCCTTTTCTTGGTGGGTAAATGACAGCTCCTGCAGGGTGTTAATCACTGTGGGCAATAAGTGGCTTGAGCCCTTCCTGTCTAACTCCACTTCCCAGCAAGGTATTGAATGCATCCTCTTCCTCACAGGGCCACCAGTGTTTCCCAGATCCTGACAGGGTTTCTGTTAATGACAGACATTGCAGTCAGGCTAAGATTATAAACTTTGCCACAGGATGAAGGGAATTTGAATTTCTGTGTTCCTTGGATTTGGTATTGTGTCAGTTGCTGTAATTAACTTGCACAGAGAATGGGCTTAATAACATTGCATTTCTTTAGTAAGCTGCACGATGGGTGCATCTGGAGGGATGCAGAACCACAAAGAGAAGAGTTCACCTGCAGGAAAATATCCTCTACTTCCCCCAAAAGCGATAAAAATGTCAATAATATTGACACAACCCCTAATTAAAAATGACTGCCATAATCAAGCATATCATAGCCGTAGGACATTAGTTTGGATTAAACATAATCAGTGAGATGTGCCGCACGTGTTTTCCAAAGGAACACAGGGCTGGATGATGGTATCTCCCGTACATCCAAGTAAGAGCAGAAGAAGGATGCCTCAGATCCTACTCATGGGCTGCTCCTTTGCTGCCCTTCCTGGTGAATGGCGACTGCCTGCACAGCCTGAGCTATTTGCAACCAGGAGATAAAACGTGTCCACGTGAACTTCCTTGGCTGAGGTTTAAGCAGACGTCCTTTCCTTTGTGTCTGACGTGGCCAGACAGCAGGCACGTGGCTGGTTGTAGCAGCTTGGCGGGTTCATGCATTACCTCAGCTACTGCAGCAGTGCTGAGGTGTAGTAGCACCCGGGCTGGGGTGTGGGTAAGTCCTCCTTTTACTCACAAGGAATAAAATCCTTCATTTTGGGGTGTTCAGCAAACAGAACTACAACAGAAAATAGCTTGTAACTGCTCCGTGTAAATTGTCTTATGCAGTTGGCGTGCCTGGATTGGACATGGGTTTAATGGTTGGACTCAATGATCTTAACGGCCTTTTCCAACCTAAATGATTATATAGTGCTATGACAGACTCTCTCTTTTAATGTTCAGCTGCTCTTACCTTATGCTTGTGGTACCAGTGTATGCCCAGGGATCTCAACTGGTTTATAGGCACTTGCCTTTTATTCTGCAACACCAAAAATAGACACCGTGATGTTCCTTGTGGTCCTGGGGCTGAAAGGTAGGATTGCAGATCAGAGCCTGGGGCTGAACACAGAAGCACCATCTGCTACAGGTGGGCTACAAAGAGCTGAGTAACTGAGGGATAGGGGAAGAGCATGGACAGTTTTCTCTTGAAGGTACCAGAGACTCAACACCAAGGGCTTCTTTCCCACATCCATGTGGGATAGGTATTTTACATTTCTTAGCACCTCCCTCCAATAACATCTACTTCCAGCTCTTTCTGCCCTCCACTCCTATAAATCATTTTGTGCAGTGCCTTACAGATGGCTTCTGCTTTCTCCTGCATAGGGGGTGGAGGAGGAGGAAAAGAGTGAGAGATGGACAGAGTTGAAATTATTTCTCAAATATGCAAGTGTCCAGCCATAACCTGCTATCCTGCCAGGGGTAAGAGGTGGCCCCGTGCTGCACTGGCTCAGGAACAAATAATGAATGATCCTGCAGCCCCTCCTAAGCATTCAGAAAGGAATTAATTTCTATCCCCCTGTTGTGGATCACCTGGAAAGTAAAGACATAATTTATCTTTCCATGGCAAGGAGGATGGTCCTGTGAGCCAAAAAAGCCTGTGAAAGACAAAACCTGGGATAACCCTTTGCTCTGGGATATCTGTCAGTCATAGAAAGAAGGACAAAAGAAAGAAAGAAATCAAACCACCAAAGCTGTAATTTTGCTACAGGGTAGGGTTCAAGAGCCAGCAGTTGCCAAATTTAATAATTCTGACTCCAAACCCACCATTGTATAGGCTTAAGTGCTGTATCCTTTAAAGCAGATGAAGTGTGGAAAAAAAAAAAAAAAGTGATTTGGAGAAACAGGGAACAGCCAGAAATTAGTTAACAGCCTGGCAGAGGCGTAAACCAACTCCAGACACCGTATCTCTTAAATCTGGGAGAAAAGTTCAGTCCGGAACCAGAGCTTCTGCATCGTGGCTCAGGTCCACTGCCAGAAACTGCACAGGATTTATCCAGTGATTATGCTCAGCCTGACTTTGCAGATTCCCCCTCGACACCCCTGGGAGCTTCACCTGCATTGGGGCTGCTGGGGAACCAGTGCCTGATGAAACCTCCCCATCGATCTGCGGGCAATTCTTGCAGGATCCAGCCAATGTCCACTGCAGCAACACTGCCAGGTGTTTGGGCTGGTAACGAGGTGTCAGACCACGTAGTGCAGTTAGTGCAGTTAGGCAGGTGTCTTGTCCCTTGTTTTAGACACTGTTGGTCTCCAGGACTCTCCTGCATGCAGTTGTAGGTCTGTTTGCAATTCAAAATGGGCAAGGTGAGGCTGGAAGAACTAAATGGTTTGCTGCTTGTACTGATGCTGATGGATTCAAGTCCATGCCTTTACTGAGAAAGCTTTGTCTCCTGCAAGGAAAGCTGGAGCTAAGTCTGGTGTAACACCCTCACTTCACTTTCATTCTCAGCTGCTTTGGAAGTGCTAAAGACTTCGCAATAATACCTTTTCATCATTTTAAAACTTCAGTTGTTATATGTAGCTTGCAGTGTCACACTGGAAAATTTAACATGGGGTATGAGTAGATTTTCAAGATTGATTCATGAATGGATTAATCTGATGCATCTTTTAAATGGAAAACTGACATAATTTTCCATCAGAGACCTGCTAATAAAGCACATTTACTTGGTTAATCCATTTTTTCCCTGTACTAAGTGCACTATATAAGGTATAAAAATATCAAATCAATAGCAAAAGAGTATATAAAAATGAGACTGAGAGATCAGAAACCACGTATGAACCACCACCTCCTTGCTTCTTGGAGGACTCCAAGTCCTGTTTCTGCTGCTGAAAGCCCCAGTCCCAAAGTCTCCCTGGGACACAGAGGCTGCAAAACCCCAGGTGTCCTTGCACGTCCCAGAGGGACCGGGTGCATAGACCCACCTGCTTCCAGGGGTCTGGTGGCATGGCTTCTTCTGCAATCCTCCCTATCTTTAGAAGTAGGTAGTTTGAGGGGGTTGAGTTTTTCTTCTTTATTAGTTTTACTATTGTTGTGCAGAAGGAACTGGATAGAAGAAACATGTTTAAAAGGCAAAGGCATCTTCCAGTACATCTGTGCAAGGATCCTGTCCCAGCCTGCCAAGGAATCTGCACAAACTCTGCTTTTTTTGTTCTTCGGCTGGAGTACATGAGTGTTGTTTCAAAGAAAATGCCTGCACAGTCTTCCCTCTGCAAACACTGCAACCATCATTCGATCAGTGCAATTCTCCCGTGTGAGCTAATTTAACAAGCGGTTGCTTTGCAGGCTGTGGAGAATTGCCTCTTACCTAATAATTCTGCTAATTTGCTTAACTTTCCCAGATTGCAAACAGCCCTGCTCTGTGCAAGCAGCTTTCTAAATGAACCCCCAGACAAGTTCTTGACAAGAGCCAAAGGAAAGGTGGATGGCTCAGGAGGTTGAAGCTCAGAGTCTTTTATTTTGACCTTTGGGCCAGCATTCAAATTTGCTTGTTGGGAAAACTGCATTCAGCATGTATTTTCTTCAGGGATTTATGCTACCCTTTTGCTTGTAATTATTCTCACTTGATGTCTTCCATAAATTAAAGATGCTTCTATTAGCAAGCTCCAGTCCTCTCAATTATCTTGCAAAAGTCTCCTTATTTGTGGCTGGGAGCTACACCACGAGGATTGCCATCCCTGCAAAGCTGGTCAGTGGCTAGAAGCAGAGAAATAAGGAATGTACATGGGTAATACAAATGTCTGAGCAATCCCAGAAAGAAATGAAAACTGCAGTAAAGGTAAATGTCAGACTATTTAAAGACAATGTTAACTATTGATTTTTTAGAGGAGACTACCTCTTCAAAGGATGGCAAGCATGCCTTCAGATACAGACGAGGCAACCTAGATGGATGGCAGAGAATGGGAGGAGAGTGATCTGGGAAGACAGAGATTTTCCCGGAGAACAAAATGAACCCTTGATATAGCCTTTGGGATTAAAGAGGTGGCTTAGTTCTTACACAGCATCCACCCTTCAACCCATTTAAACACCATGCCTTTTCCAAGAAATGAAGGGCAAAGAAGCACTGATAAGCAATAAAGAGATAAGCAGCAAAGTACTCGTTTCACCCGTGTTTCCCAATGAAAAATGAACCCTCAAGCACACCCAGTGATTTGTTGTCTAAGTAGCAAAGCTCACCCAAGTTCCTGATTTTGCTTCCAGCAGAGATGCTCATTGCTCATTCTCACACCCTGGAGCAACTCGGACTCATTATACGGCACTCACTCTTCCCGCCGGCACCTGCCTGGATGCAGCAAGGACCAGCTTATATATGTACATATACATTTTATATATGCATGTATATGTCCTTGCCTTATGGGCCGTGCTGTGACATCCCTGCCGAAGCATCCCGGAGCAGATATTCCTGGCTGCGGGTGCCTGCATCTGCAGGGAATTGTTCCTTTCAAGCTGCAGTGCAGAGACAATGCTACACATGGTGCTTTGGGAAAAATAGCATGGTAAGAATTTAGTGAGGGGATTTAAAGGTCTTCCAAACCTGCATTTTCAAAAAGGGGAACTTCTTCTCTCAGTGGGTGTTTTGGAACAGAAGGAATGAAGGATCTAATCCAGTGAAGTGTAATGTCAGCGAGGACAAATTAATTTTGCATTTGGATACAAACCCCTTTTTAGCCGCTAATTTGGGTGTTAAAAAAAAGTTAAATTATTATGTACATCTATGCAGTAAAAAAAGTGAGTGACTCTGGGAGATCACTAATGGGTTTGGCAGTTTTGACATGGGTACAGGAGAGGAACAGACCCTCCCAGTGCCCTCTGTTTCCTTTCTCTGAGTCTTTTGGGTGCTTCAGTTTGGAGATTCTCACAGCACTTTAACTCCAGCTCCCCTTCTTTGGCAGCCAGTTCAAGGTGCAGAAAACCCCCATTCCTGGTAGATTCTAAACACAGTGCAATATGGTATTACTGCCTGGGGTAACTTTTGGTTTAGACATATTATTTCAATAAGGAGGTCTTCAGACAGTGTTAAATGACAGATGATATAATTTTTTCAATGTGAGGTTCATCTGAATTTTATTTTCTGATGTTTTGACTCATTGACTTGATGTCTCTCTATTATGCACACACCTCTGGAGATGTTGCTGGCAACGATTATGCATAGCATTGAGTTAGTGAATAAAACCACTCCAGGAACTGCTTTACAGATCACTGTATTGTTTTCCCTATAATTGTCCCACAAATGGTGGAAGTTATATGGAGAGAGCAGTGTGCTCTGACAGACTGCATATTTTTGCAGTGTGCATCAGATCTCACTTTGGCTTCTGAGGCTTATTTCTGATGGTTCTTGGGGATTTAACTTTAAGACCAATGTATTTTAGTATCCATATACGCTCCACTGTTCATGTCATCCGGCTGCAACTGAGGATGAGCTGTCTCCTTAATATGGATGAGACACCAATTTATCTAAGTTATCACCTCCCAATCTCTCATACATCTCTGCTGTTAACTGCTGTGTTTCTGACATCCATACCTAAACTATCTGCAACTTCTCCTTCAATTGAAACCATAAGTAATTTTTTGGCTGGAAGTTCTTCTTATGTATATAATGGCTTCTTCATCTCCCAGACCGAATTCAACCATGAGGTGACAGAATCAGGCTCTGGACACTGCATTTTAAACCCACAATTCTGCATAGATCCATGCAGCACAATAAATCAGAAGTCAGGGTGTCTTTCCAGCATAAGAAAATATATGACTGAATTAACACGTCCCAGGCTCACTTTGAACAGCACTGCAGTCCCGTTGTGTACAGCCCCAGCATTTGACTGCAGAGTCAGCAATACTTTCCCTTTTCCTGATGCATTCCCAAACCAGCAAAACTTAGCCCTAGCCCTGGTATTCTCTTTATAGAAGGTCCCGGTGGTATTATGTATCAAATAAAGGTCTCATTACTTAGATTCTGGTTCCTCCATGCCATTGCTCTCATTAATCATCCTGTTCTTCAAGCTGGTACTACAAGCCATTAGAACTGTCTTGCTCCACACCCCTAAATTAGAGATTCCCTCCCTTGCATTTTCCCGACCCTCTGTGCTGCAGGGGCCACCAACTCCCTGGGGACCACTGCTGCTGGCTGGGCCAGTGCCAGATGGCTGGGGGCCTCTTGTCCATGAGCTCTGGACTTGAGTCTTGATGCAAAGAGATGGTCTCCCCTTTCTGCCCAGCCTCATTCTGGGGCACCTGGGGGTCGTCCCACTGCTAAATATCCCAGCACTGCCAACTTTGTGCCTTGTAGTATCTCTGGATGCCGCCCCCTCCCAGGTGAAAAGGAAAACTCTTTGGTTGTGCCCCAAATCTGTTAATTTAATCCTTGATTTCCCTCCAAAAAAATTAATTGTTGTGAACAATTGAGGGTAAGAATTCACCTCCTTCTCCCCCATTCAAGTTCCCATTGGATTTTATTTCCAGGGATCTCCAAGGTCTGGCACAGAGATCACCCCAAAGAGTTGCACTCTGCATTTCCTGCAGACAGAAGAGCTGCAGCCCCTGCCACCCACCCTGCTCTCACCACCCACCCCCTGCCCTTGCCATGTGCCCATGCTGCTCTTTGCAGTCTGGGACCCCCAGGGAATTTGCTACTTTCTCTGGGAATTCATTTTTCGGACCACAAATGACTTACTGAAAGCGCTGGGTTGTGATTCTCATTGTGCTGAGGATGAAATGCAAAAAAGGCAGAAGAGCAGGGGAGAGCAAATCCCCCTCAGCTCTATGAATTCACCAAATCTGATGGTTTATTCATTTTAATTAGCCTTGGAATTCATATATAACTGTATATATTTATACATATGAATTCATATAATGACACATAATTAATTTAGAGTTTGGCATTTCCGAACAGGTAATTAAAATAGTTCATTGTTGATTAATCACTTGCAAAATAAATTATTAGCAATATCACTGTTAGCTTTATGTTTATTACTACAATTTAGAGAAATTAAGGCAGTTCACTTACATTAAATTAAACATGAAAGCACAGATGTAATATACCCTAGGCAATATCTACTTACTTGGAGAACAAATGTGATGTGTGCATTACAGTACATTTGCTAGGTCATACATCTTGGATGGCCTCTTCATGTCACCACCAGAAACCTAATACTGACACACAGACGGTTCCCATCTCTTTCTGTAAATATAAAAATAGGATCTGCTGGACTTTAGCACTGGCTCTGCATTGCAGCGTGCTCCAGGCAGCTCAGGGAGAACTGAGGATGCTTAAGGCAGCTCGGATCTGCATGGGATGGAGGGAGGTTCTTCAGGAGCCTTTGGGCCAGGGGAGTGGGGAGATAACAGGGGCATGAAGGGCCACACCAAATTCATAGAAACACAGAAATGGTTTCAGTTGGAAGGGAATTTAAAGACCACCTAGTTCAACCTCATCCCAAAAACCATTAGTGGGAAAGAAAATCAAATTATTCACTCCTCAGCAGGACCCTGTGCCACCATTATGAGACAGATTATAGCCAAACTGCACAGAAATGGCATAAATCTCAGCCTGGCTCTATGAGGTGCTAAAGGCTTAAACAGATAATTTCAGTAATGGTTGAATTTAATTCTAAGCAGCTCTCTGTTAGGATGGGGAGACATTCCCCTTTCCTGTGGGGAAATAGGTATCCCTAGATTTTGACAACTGTTTTGCCTGGAGGGTCTAAGGGATAAATAGACAGAAGCCAGTAGAGATGAAGAGGACACAGATCACCTCACAAAGTATTTTCTGGATCTGTCTCTCTGTGGTTTTATAGCTATGGGAAATAATCTATAATTAGGTGTATAAAATAGCTCTCTGATCTCTTTGCTTCTGGCCCAAAAGAGCACAAAATTGATAACTCAATTATCACTGTTGGAAATACAAATAAATTAAAAGCACCTGGTAGGGGAACTCTAAGGGAGGGACACCCGTGCAGCAGAGTGGATGCTGCTCTTTAATTGCAAGCTCAGAGGCAATTAAAGCCCTGGGGCTGGATCAGGGATGGGGGAGACTGAGCCCTTGCTTCTCAGACACAAGGGATAGTCACAGTCGATGTGAGGATAATACCACCTTCTCAGCCCAGGAGAAAAGTTAGGAGGAAGCTTTGGAAGTGGTGACATTCTTCTGGAAGAGAGGGACCTGTTGAATGACTACTGAGCTTAACTTAGTTATGGGGTGAGGAAAAGCAGGGCTGGATTTTAACAGCCTTCAGCATAAGAAAATAATTAGTGCCTAATCCTGTCGCCAGCAAATTCCTGTGAGTTTTTGTTCTGAATTTACAAGCAGAGCAATGTAGGATATTGAGGGTCTTCTTTACTTTTTGCCAAGTCATCTAGCATTGACAAAAACTCCTCTCTCCACTGAGGCTTGTTTTTAATGACTCCTGTGCTGAATTAACAGTCTACACCGGTGTGACAATGACAACAGTCACTAATGACCATTCTGTTTGTCTAAGCCACATGCTGAGCACTGATTTCAGTCCCTGCCACAGACTCTCTTTGCAAAAAGGCTTCTGGGTCTTTTTAAGCAATTTAAAATGTGTAGGATGATCTGGCCTGTCCATCCCTGCTCTGTTGATACTCTTCTGCCTGGAAGTGTCCTTGAGTCAACAACGAGCACCTGTAGGGAAGTGTGACCTGGAATGATGTGAGGAGCAGGAGGAGAAAAGCCTTTCAAATTGCATGTATCCAGTTGTGATGACCCACACAATAACCAGTGAAATTAGGTTCAAACAATCTGCATTATCTGCCAGATTAGAAGGGCAAGTGCAGTTTTGCGGAAAGATCTGGTTTTATTGGGCAACACACTTTGTGACCCTGTGGAGCTGTGACGGTGCTGACACATGGAGTACGTGCAGCTATTATTTTAAACAGAAAAGGAAAAGGACTCCAGACAATTCCCAAACTTTGTGCCAAAGTCATCCACTGCATCACGTTGAACAGGACATTTTTACCCATGAAATTGTTTGTTTGATGAGGGAGGGCATCACTTTAGCTTTGTGTAGTGCCATTGCATGGTTCAAACGATGCAAAACCAAGCCGGGGTCACACACACTCTGTGATGGCTGTGCCGGGGAGGAGGCAGCACCTGGGGAAGGTGCCAGCTCTTCTCATGCCAGGCACTGTGCCTCCTGCTCACCCTGCCCATAGGCATGTGCTGCTTTTCTGCCAGAGCAAACCGGGGCAGCACAATAATACTCACTTTCTGAATATGACAGGTTTTTATTTAGTCAGCAGTGCTGCCCCCAAAGAAGCACATCATCCTTCCTGGGCCCATTGCATGAGGCAGGTGTTAGAGTAATTCCATCTGAAAGCTTTTAGTTCCCGTAACTGATGATTTATATTTGTGCTGTAATAGCCAGATATGGCAGTAATAGTAAGGATTTAATTGTTTTAATGAAAGTAGCTTTTTCTGCATTCAAATCAATTTGCTAAGTTTGGATGATGGAATATAAGGCTGGATTTGGCTGTGCTTTTCATGTGCCCTGAACAAAAAAGTGCAAGCCATTTCAAAAGAACTAGCTTGGCATAGTGAAACTTTTAATAAGTAATATCTGCAAAACTAACGGCAATAGGAACAGCCCAACCTGAAGAAAACAGATTTTACAGGAATTACAGTCTCGCTGTCACATTTGTAAAAGGGACACATGCATTTTTCAGATCTTTGCACATTAATGGCTGTATTTGATTCAAAAGACAGTCAGTGAACCCTCAGTAAATGGAATTAAATGGTATGTGTCTGATTTGAGGGTGACAATCCAGCAATTGTTTCTTGTTTGAATTACTACCTGCGTGGCTGGGCACAGCGGTAATTGAAACTATAATGTTTCATTCCTCTTTAGGTATAATTTATCTGAAAAGTTCATTCACTGCTATTCTGTTCTCCTTCCTGAAACCTCTCCCTTTACATTACTGTGCTCTTGGGGACTGCCTCCTTGCTGTGTGCCCAGACTTTGGCCTGGTTTGGGCTCAGCAATTCAAGCACACAAGTGATCTGTATTTCCCTGGACCAGCCTATCTGCCCCCTCCTGCTCTGGGCATGGGCAACTGACTGGGGGCTTGGCTGCTGCACAGGGCTCTGTTTATCCAGCCCCAAATCTCTGTTTTGCCTTTGGCTCAAGGCTCAGGTCAGCATATCCTTACAGGGTTCTTCAAATTTCCCTTCAAAGCCAAGAATTTGCAGTGGCTTTGAGAACATCTTACTTTGTGTGACTGCCATTATTGGCTGCAGGACCTGGACCTGCTTGTACAGTGATAGCTGTAAATGGAGCAAGGGTTACTCTTCCTTCCCTCTGTGCCTTTTGTTGCTTTATGTGGTTCTTGCACAGTACGCAGAGGTGGCTGTGGCAGTGCTGTGTATCTGCAAGGGGTAACAAATAGGTTGCCTTTCTCTCAATACTCCCCATTTATAAGCAATTTCTAGTCTGTTTTCACCCAATATTGATAAACAGAAGAAAATGGAATGTATTTTATTCACCCATAAAGTCTGACATTTCCAAAGATGGAATCAAATTATCCTCCTCATCTGTCTGCAGATAGCTGGATTGCTTGCTAGGTAGAACTTTATTCCCACAGGGTAATGACACCTAGTAATGACATCTAATTTCAGAGATTCCAGAATGAGCTGATCTAAGACAAACAGGGTTATTTTGCCTACAAATAATATATAACACAAAGCCAGAGTCTGTGTCCAGGGATGATAGCACTTCTTTCTCCCATGAGACCAAGCTGGAAATCTCTGGGAAGCTCTTGACATCAATGGGGCATGTTCTTGGCATATGCATTTCTACAAAGGCATTTACATCTTCTTGAGTTGCTGCCACTGCCTGTGGTCTGGTTGTGATTCAGGTGATGAACCTTGAATTTTGTTCTTGATTTTGTGGTGATTTAGATGAAAATTCCATGTGCACATTGTCTGGGAACATAGTGGTGCTATGAGGAATCGTAGGGAGAGGCAGAGCTCTACACTGCCCGCAGACACAGAGGGGTGGAAGGAAGAACAAAGAGGAGATCATAGGAAAGAGGATAATGAGGTTGAAAAGATAATTAAGGCTGCTGGCTCCCAAACACCACAGTGCTCATAGCTGGGCTGGTGAGCCCAGGGGAAAGCCAAGTGCTGGAGTGAAGCTGGCAGATGAGAGGGGACTGCAAATCTGGAAGTGCTGCTGCAGGGAGGATCTGCAGCACCTCCAAGCCCCAGGGCTGGTCCCTCTTCCCAGGAATAAGATGTGCAGAGATGCTCATCCTCTGGGATGCATTCATGGCATTGATCTGCCAACCTTCACCTCCACCAGGAGATCCTGGCACCTTGACAAAGCACTTGTGTTTGAAACTAGACTGAGTTAATATGGGTGGGGAATAGCAATGAGCAAGGACAGACTGGCATCTAAATGTTGAAGGAGCCTGGCAGCCCATGAAGAGGGAAATGGGGAAGGGAAGGGCTGGGGATGGAGTGAGATTAAGCACCACGAGGACAAGCACTGAGAGGGAAACACATCACCCAAGGGCAGAGAGAGTTCCTCCCTGAGGAATTTTCTGAGTTTCCATATCGGGACCAAGAGGACCCGACCCCTTGGTCCTTGTGGTGATGACAAATCAACAGAAGGAAGGTTTTTCTTCATCCTCTTCTGGACCCAAAGGCTCTTGAGTTTCCCCTTCCTAAGCCAGTGGTGTCACATCCACCAGCACGGGGAAGCACAGCTCTCTCAGTGGGCTGGAATGTATTAACTGTGCTGGGCAGAGGCAGAAACTCCCACCCTGCCTCCGGTACTATTTTCTCTATCGAAATCCCCAGCAGCAAAAGCAATATCAGCTGCCCCCAATAGGAATTTCACCCAAAATGAGACCTCCAGAGTCAGTCTACAATGTCCTCCCACTCCTTACATATTTTTATACACAAACCATTGCATACACACAGACTGTCTTTGTTAAGGGTTTTACTTCTTCATGCCCAGAGTCACAACCATGCCAATTAAAACAACCCCTTGCCTTTTCAAGTTTACCTACTAAATATTTTGATACTTTTTTTGCTTGCCTTATAGTGCAGGATGAATAATTAGAGCAAGTGGCTGCATTTTTCAAAACAAAACTGGGATTTGTAAGTGCCAGGGGACGTTGGCAGTGCTGGAAGGGAAAGGTAATTGACATTCTCTTAGGGAAACCTCTTCAAAAATTTGGGCCCTGGTTACTTTGAATTTATTGTCAGCGGTACAATATAGGCAGGGAAGATGATAATCCATGCAAGCAAACAAACAACACAACCAAAAGCAGCCAAAGTACAAGTTCAACCCTCTGTGTCTGATGGCCATGACCTGGCTGGTCTTCCATCTCTTTTGTACAAACCATGATTTTAGGGCATTACAATTCAGAAAGAAAAAGTCAATAAAGTTCTAAGTGGAACCAAAAGATCTCATCAACAAAGCCAGGATCTGTCAGGTGAAGCCCAGGAGGGGTTGAGTTCTTGGCTGTCCCTGGGGTGCTGTGGAGGATGTGGTTGTCTGAGCGAGGGCTGCCCCAGGGTGTCCCAAAACGCTGCAGAGAACTCCCTCAGTGGTACACAGTCCTGATCAGCTGCAGGCTCCCCTGGGCTTGCCAGGATTTCCAGAGAAATGATAAAGAGAATTTGTGTGGCATTCCACACCCCAGCACGATGAGTGGAGAGCCTGTCTGCTCCCCAGCCCACATGCCACAGATAAATAAATATCTATATATGATATATATAGATAGATATGCACCCACTCTGCTGCAAATGCGGTGTATATGTGCCAGGTGCACAGCACAGCCTTGATTAACCCTTGCCTGGGTCACTCTCTACTTGCAACAAAATGTGCATTAAATGATACCCACAGGAGATGAGTTTGCACTGACCTCTTGGCAGCTCCTGCTTAAAGGGCAGCTTTGATGTCTTGCAGTTGGGATATTTCCAAAGAGAATAGATTGCTGTCTCTTATCCCAGTTCCCCTGCTACAAACTGGTCAGTTTTTCTGAGAGGGACACTCACTGTCAGCGCTCGCACCAGGGCTTTGCAGTCCCTCCTATCCAGCCTTCCTGAGATGTTTTGCTCCTAGCTGGGTTGAAGCAAAGGCTCAGCTCATTCATCTGGAATTACAAAAGCAGTTGCAGTGCCCTGAGGACCAAACTGTTGCAAAATTAATAACAACAATAAAAAAAAATATCCAAATTAAAACAGGGCAGCCCACCACAACACAGCCCAAACCACCCTGTGGTATCAGATCCTCCCCTCCTGCAGCACCAGGATCTGGGCAAGGGGTTTGCTGGGTACTGGGGTGAGGTGACCTTGGGGCAGGCTGGGCAGGGAGGAGTGCTCAGGGCTATAAGATCTTGTAGCCACTCTAGCTCTCCCTTCCTCACTTGCAAAGGGTTTTAGGGAGTTTTCCAGTGACTCTCCTTCATCTGCTCATTTACTAGGAGCAAGAACAGCCTCTTCCCTCTCTTGCTCCGTGTCCCAGCCTGTACAAGCCTTTGACATTGCCATGACTTTGACCAGTCACATCCTGACGGACCACATACCTCTTTCCCACCAAGCAGCTCTCTTTTCCCATTTGGTGATTTCGTAAAAGGACATCTCTAAACTTCCCCTCATTGTACCTCTGCTTCCAAATTGCAATTGTATGTCTTGTGGTTTAGCTGCCGCCGAGAGCACAGCAGCCATGGTGCATTTAAATAGCTGATTTTTTCAGGATCTGATTCAGGTCTTGCCTCCAGTGATATCAGCGTGGCTGCTGCAGTGGGAACACTGTGTTAAATGTGTTGAAGTGAAGGAGAAAAACACTTGGGAGCATCAGGTGCAGCACAGGGACAGGGCTGACAGGCGGCACCTTGGTTCCCCTCCACCCGCATTGCCCTGCTCTGCCTAAATTTGGTGCGTGCCCTGAACCCAAAGCAATGTCTGCCCTCCTGGGCTGCCGAGCTGCTGCCTGGAGAGGAGGAGCACGGCTCAGCCCCAGTGGTGTCACGGACACCCCGCTTTGCCTCCGGCCCAAATGCCGAGGTTATGCCGTGATATCATGCCCATATCCCAAGATGTTTTTCCTTGTTCCAGAGGGTCACATGCACTTGTGACCTTCCTATGCCCCATCCCCTGGGCATGAGGACATGAAGCACTGAGAATTTTGGGTGTAGTTAAATGTCTCCACAGGGTTGAGCAGGGGAGGTCACACACAGGGGTTATCAGTGCTGAGGAGTGGGTTGTATCCTGATGCTTTTCCCTGACCTGAGTGGGATTTACCTGGAGGAGACACAGGTGCAGCTGGTCTCCATGACCCTGCTCACGTGCACACTGCGGAGAGGGTGCTCCTCCATTCTCAATCTGACACTGTAGCTCCGGGTGTGCTTTGGAAATTCAACGAAATTATGATTTAGGAAGCAAATTAAAAATCCAAATTAAATTTTGAATTTTAATTAAAAATAAAATCTATAAAGATCCTGGGAAGCACTTAATTTCTGGATATCTGAAGCACTTATGCTGTGGAAAGGTGTCTGTGGGGACAGGGCAGAATGTCTCCAGCAACATTTAACTCCAGTTGCAAGGATTTTTTGAGACCCTCAGCATGCTGCTGGCACCACAGGCTCCTGCTCCTGGCTGGGAGCAAGAAGGGGATGATCCAGCAGTGCAGACCCTGCTGAAATCATCGGGAGGTTCATGCAGTGGAGCTGGGCTGTGCCGCAGCCAGGGAAAGAGAAGAGCATCCCACAATGGGACAGGGCTACGGTGCTCCTGGCTCACCTGCAGCCAGGACATGCCAGGCATTGCTGTCCCTGGAGCCACCACGGCTGTCACCAGAGGCCACACAGGTCCCGTGGTGGCTGTGCTGGCCAGGGTCTGGCCACCACATGCTCACACATAATTTCGGACCTCAAGTCGAAAGTATAATTCTTTCTGCCACATCTGACATTTAGCTGTACAGCGATCCTTGCCAGGAAATTGCCATCATTTCAGTTCTGCTCCCAGCTACCCTTCTGATTTATATTTTTGTTTTTATCCAATTTTTCTGACTTGTTTTGGTAGGGTGGACAAAATGTTCTCACTCAAGACAGATGACAGTTTGCCGATAAGAGGAGCAACTTATCACCAACAGCTCCAATTCTTTCTCAAATGCTTAGTCTGTTGGAACAGCTTTAAAGTCTAATGTGATATCACAGGTTAGCCCCAAATCTGCTTCCCCTCCTGTATTTCATACTTTATGGCTCTGAGCATCACTCCTTTTAAAACAAAACACTTCAATCTTGTTCAGATCATCATTGCATTTCTTTCCTGTTTTTTTCCCTTTCTCCTTAATTTAACTATTTTAAAAATTCTTTCGGTATGGCGAATAAAATAAACACTATAGATGAGTGACCTCTTGGAAGCTTCGTGTCCTTGAGTCTAACTTTAGAAATCATTTGTCACAGGCACAGAAATGTGCACTGCAATCAGAATTAGCTGCCAGATTTTTTTTTTCAAACAATGATATTGTAATTTGAGTGGCATTCTTGATAATAGTTCAGGTTCTCCAGCCTTCTCCCCATGCCCCAGCAAACCATACACTAAAAAATAAAACTTTGGTCTTATTCTGATTTTAATTTAGTTTCTTTTGATTATTTATCATATGGAAAATAAATGAGAGGGAAAAGAGAGACAAGGAAGTTGAACAGCTTTGAGCTCTGGAGATAAGCCCAGTAGGCTAAGAGGGTATTATACAGTTGGGTTTAGTTCAGCAAAAACAGGATGTTCTATGAGAACTGGGTGAATAATTTGCAATTAGTAATTTGGAACAGAAAAATCCAGGTTATTTTGGCACTTTTAGCTTTATGGAGTGAAATGCCCTCTTCTGCTCATGGTTTGTATGCTACCGAAATACAACATGCTCTCATCAGTGCTTTCGCTGCTTGAAATTACAGACTTTCGAGCAAAATTACTTTTGATCTCCAAATGTTTTACTTTCATTCAACCATTTATGGCTTAAAACTCAGGCTGCATTGATGCCTTGCCTGGGACACAGAATGCATCCAGAGTCTGGGAAGGGATTAGCCCCTGGGCACAGGTCCTGTATTGATCCATGAGCAGCTCCATTGGGTTGCTCCCTCTGCCCTCCATTAAATAGATAGTTTCAATTTTTGTACATCAACACAATCTTCAGTCATTGAAACCACCCTGTGAGTCTGCAAGTACCAGAGTGGTGGAGTAACAAGCTCCAGAGATACCTGCTGGGTGCATGTCAGCTGCAGGACAGCACAAAGGGACAGGGGACATCATCTTTCTGCTATGTAGGGTCAGTCATTACACCACAGAAAGCTCCTGAAATTCTTTTGGGAGCTCCTGCTCCTGTCCAGAGTGGTTGTTGGGTGGGTTTACATCTGCAGGGGTACAGGGGATGGGAAGAGCATATTTCTGATCACTGGATTTGGATCATGGGTTAGAACCATATAGGGAACTCACTTGAGTTGAGACATCTTTTGTGAGAAGCCTCTGGATTTGTAGCATTATCCGAGATCAGGAGAGCGATTCGATGTGCTGAAATTAGGGTTGCTGAAGCTGCTGCACAGTGGTTGCTCAGGGGTCAGGTCTCTTGGAAGATTTTGGCAGACCATTTTGAAATCTTGAAAGACCTTTTTGGGACTCAAAATACAACTTCCAGCCTCCCTGGCTAATCAGATCACTGCAGACACCTCTCACGTGTATCTGGAAGGAAGGTGTTCAGTGAAGAGCAAAGCTGCCTGACCCCACTGACCGCACAGGGCCAGGGGACGGTTCATTTCTCAGATGTGTCAGAGCATCGCTCCAAGGTGTGTCTGCAAAGCGGCTGCACCTGAGCAGCACTAACCTCTCCCAAAGGGGATTCCACAGCTGCGCCCTGGATGATGCAGAGCAGGACTGAGCATCCTGGAAGGCACAGAATCTGTGGATCCTGCCGTGGCAGGGACCTCGCCAGCTACAGCCCACAGCTGCCCTGCACAGCACCAAGGTCAAATCACCCCACGCAGCATGATGGAGCCTCCTGGGACCCCTAAGGCTAACAAAGCTTGAAATTCAGGTATAAACACCTGTATATCCAACAAGGTGCCTCTTTCACACTCAGCTCTTACCTGGAAATAGGGCACAAGGTGTTTTGCAGAGCACAAGCTTCATTTCCCCTGTGATTGAAGCCCTCCCAGCACTGGCAACTCCCTCTGTGACTTCCTGGGCTCTGTGTGTGCAGAGGGAATTGAAGGAGACACTTTCACATCTCTGTTTGATGGAGTTATTCTCCTTCTGGTAAATAAATGCCTGTGTGTTCACTTCTAGCCTGCATCTGAAGAGGAGGTACTGTGTGCCTGGCTTTTACAATATTTCATCCTCCTGGAGGGAAAATATGATAGGAAAAACCTAAAAATTAAAAAAAGACAGAGTGAACAGTCATACCTAACACCTTTTTCAGCACAATCCACCCAATTATTTTCCTTTCTCTGGCTATTTTAATTTTAAATCTTCCTCCCAATGTAGGTCCCAGGTCAGCAAGGCATTAAGGCACTCTTGAAGTGCTTCGACTTTAAACCATATCCCACGGAAAGGACACTAATCATCTCTTGCATCTTCAACTAGAGATACAGTATTTTATCTGAGATCCTGAGTGTGCCTATAAATATCAGCCAGGGAAGTGCTCAATCCATTACAGAAATGGGTAACCTAAATTATGGAGCTGACCGGGGCTCAGCCATGGTTAATCTTTGTAACAGGAGGGAACTGGACCAAAATCTGTGTATAGCTGAGATGGCAGGAAGTCCAGAGAATACGTGCAGCACACACACTGGGGAAAGGTGTTCTCATAAAGATGTCCAGAATAATTCCATCTTCTCCAGGTTGTCTCACAGCCCCACAGGCACCTAGGGAGAGAGGTACCTGCACAAATGAGTGGTGATGGCTGTTCCAGAGGGGTGCAAGTAGAGGACACATCTCGAGGACATCCTTCAGAAAATAAGATGAGCAAAATCCTGTTTCTCAGTCCTTGGTGACCACTGGATGGGTGACCACAGCAAAGAGAAAGTAGGTGACCTGCTTGCTACTGTACTGTATCTAGACCACAGGCACAGATGTCCTGAAACACAACTACATTCAAAACTTAATGTGTTTTCTAATACTTTGATTTTTGACGGCATCTTACTTGCTTTTTACTATCCTAAAAACATAGTGTTCTCAAGGCACTGCTCCCTCAGAGAGGGTAAACTTATGTAGCAACCCAAAACCAGCCTTTTGTGAGGCAGAACACCCCTTGGGGTGAAGAGATTTCTTCTCTTCTTCCCCAAGGACAGTCTGGGGTACCTGTGCAAACCCTACAGCAGATGCTCACCTGGAAAGACTGTTCCCAGGTACATGCTGGCAGGGATAGTGCCAGCCCATATGGCACAGTGCACTGCTCAATGTGTTATTAGAGCCATTTGTTGTGGTTAGTAAGCAAAACCACCCAAGCTCATTCTGTTCTACTAGAGAAACAGGGGAAAAGGGAATAGAATAACTCATTTTGAAGTAATTTTCTGGGGATTCTGTGTATGATCCAGAGGTCTGTAAAAAGGGGGAATACTTGCAAAATTGTAATACGGCTCTTTAGAGAAAAGTATCCCAAAGTTATCAAACATCAACAAAGTGAGACTAAAGCAGGTGGTTTCACTGCATTCTGCCTGCCTACTGATCACAAACTGCCCACTCTGGTCTGCCCAGCCCAGAAGCTGATTTACTGGTTAGTTTGATGGATTTTTGGTCAAATCTCAGAGGAATGTCACTGCACTGGCTGGCAGCTTCTTGGCAAGGATTCGATCTTGGGATTTGGCACATGCAAGGTGTGATCTTCCTCTCTGATTAGCCACCACATGGACCTGGCACAGGTTCTGCTTCTCTTCTCTGTTCCCCACATCTCTGGGGAAGTGCGAGAAGATCTGGGGTGGGCAAGGTCCCCTTCCCATGGGACGGAGAGCACAAGGGTCCCTGAAACATGGACATAAATTTTCAAACCACCACCGAAAGACAGCCACATCCCATAAAGAGCTGGCTGCTCTCAGGAGCAAACTGTAGATTTCTCCTGCTAATTATAAAAATGGCAGACAAAACCCTGCATGATATGATTTCTTACATTAAACAAATTTTATGGCGGAGAAGACTTTTAGTGGCACTATTTGCAGACCTGGCCTTTCGCCAGCTTGCTGTCATTAAATCCGCCAATCTTAAGTATCAGCTGCACTTATTCCAAGGGGCTATAAATAAACCCCTGAAGCCTATTAAAGGAGCCGGCTTCCTCGGGCTGTTTGTCAAGCCTGGACAGACTGACATGGCCGGTGTTGTGGCTCTGGCTGGTGCTGGGCACATCTTGGGATGGGTCTTTCACATGATCTCAGATTTGTCTTTCATGCTGCTGGACACATGCGACTTTTTCATTAAAAGAAAATCTCAGTTTCGGCTGGCAACAAATAGTTCTGGTTCTGCTAGGGCTGGGTGAGTCCTTGACCACATTCCTGAAGCATGAAACTGTTTAACCTTTGCTAGCTGAGAGGGTTAAAAATGATCAGTACATCGGGAGAGGATAAGAAATGGAGCCGATATTTTATGAGACAAGGAGGTGTTTGAATGTAAAATACAGAGAAGTCACCACTCCCAGGACATTTATCAGTCACACTCGCACTCAGGGTTGTCACCATTCTGGCTCTGCTCTGGGATCTGCCTGGTGAAAATGTAGGCTTTGGGTGCCCCCCACTAGCCTGAGAAGCCCATGGGCCACAGGCAGGATATTCCACGATGCAGCAGCCACGCTCTGTGTCACTGGTGCAGCTCCTATGAAAAATGGGCAGCAGCACTAATGTGTGGTTAATGACCCGTGGTTCAGAAATGACTAAGATGCAGGAATTAAATTTACAATCAACTTGCTTTTTTCTTTTTTTTCTTCTTTTTCCCCCTGAAACCTTGAAACCAAAGTTCCTAATCAGAAAAGTCCATGAAAGTTCCTCTCCCCTCCCAGGCAGGGCAGGTGACTGCAGGCAGCTGCAGTTTTGAAGCTGGGTGCTGTCACTGTGCCAGACGTGACACGGGGCTGCTTCCGTGGCAGGGTAAATTGATGACACAATCTCAGGAGAGCTCACTGGTTGATGCCAGGTTTATTTTTGTAAGTGCAAACTAATGAAATTTAGAGATTTTAATGAAAAAAAAAAAAAAAAAAAAAAAAAAAAAAAAAAAAAAAAAAAAAAAAA
>VXBX01005099.1:623891-703081 GCA_013400415.1 Scytalopus superciliaris
CACTAGAAGCTACAATTTATAAATTAAATTCATCATGGAGCTGAGCGCCAACTGCATTAAGGAAACGAGCAGCTCAGGCTTTTACCCAGAACAGCTCCCATGTTTTTTGGCAAGAGTCAGGGAGCCCCACTTTGTCCCAGTGAAGCTTCTGGCTCTGCACAAGTGATGGACCAGGTCTGTGAGGAAGCAGGGGCTGTGCAGGGTACCTGCCGACACCACACTGTGCGTCTGTCCTGGGCTCAGAGGGAAACCACCCTGAAGGGTTTGGGATGATTGTTCTGCAGCAGGCACTGACCTTTACTACAGACCAAATATCCCTTTCTCATTCCCACACTGCACAACTGAGGGTGAACCTCACTTGTCATATTCTCAATTTTAAAAGGTAGCAAAGAAGTTCCTCAAAAGGCAATGAAAGGGAAGGAAAAGTAACCATAAACCCACAGCAGAGGCATCCAACAAAAGGAACGTGAGTCTCCAGGAGGAGAGAAAAAGACAACCTTGAAAATCTCCCAACAGGAAGGATGTGTAATTCAGAGCAACCAGGAGGCATTGTGTAGCTTTTTTTATTTTACAGACTTTCTGCTCTCTTCTTCTGTATTTCTCCACTTCTCTACTTACAGATTTGCCCCTCAATTCTCTGATGAATTAAAGATGGAGGGGCCTATTTTCAAGAATGGGAACGGGCACATCCTCAGGCGCAGTGTGCAGTTATGGTCAAATCTAGAGAACTGCTGTGGTTTGGTCTTTTCCAACATGAATGATTCTATGATCCTATGGTTCTATGGCTGTGTGAGTCTATGATTTGGTGTTATGTTGTCAGCACAGTTTGTCCTGAGCTGGATTCAAGCCAACACAACCTTGTGCACGTACCAGAGGCAGGAGATGAGAAGGTGAGGGGAAATCGTCAGATCTTCAGCCACATGTGCAGGTGCCCTAAGCACAGTTCTTCCTCTCTCTTGGCTTATCTACCCAGGTTCACAAAACCTCTGGAAATCCCCTGGGGACCAAAAGGCAAGTGAGATTATTTCCAAAATGTGAAGTTTCTGTGACAGCCCAGTGAAAGTGTGTCTGTGGGCCTGGGGAACAGTTGCAGCAGGTTGAGAGGAACGTGGGAAGTGTCTGTCACAAGAAATTGGAAGGTTGGAGACTGTCTGAACAGACTCATGACAGACTTTTTGTTGACTCATTCTGCATCCTCTGCCATGATGACCCTGAAATCCACCTGTACTGCAGCTTGCAGTGGTTGGGCTGGGGTTTTCCCTTCTACTGTGCTGTCTGTCTGGACTGATGACCTTTCTTGTACTGGATGAGCAGGAATAGAGCACTGGAGAGCTGGAAGAAACACAGAAATCTTTCAGCACCCATTCCCATCCTTTGCCCAAATAAGAAATGAAGCTACTGAGAAGAGAACTAATGAACACACATAGGGAAGTGAGGAGAAGAACACTAATTGCCTGTACAGCAGAGCGGAGTCTGAGCAACACAAAAACCTGGAAACGACTAATTTATGAGTACAAATTCTATCTGGAGAGCATGACTTAAACTTAGGGAGAAAAATCCATGTGCCTGGAATATTAAAATCAATAGTTTTAACCTAGTTAGAAAGAACTGAGTGGGCAAAGAAGGTGCAGGAGGGACAATCAATATTAGAAGTGACATTGCTGCATTCCAAGCACCAATAGAAACTGAAAAGAAAGTGACCTCAAATACAAATAAAAGCCAAAAGGAGGCTCCAGACCATCAACTCTCACTAGGAAAAAAGGACTACTGGCTTCTTAGTGACATATTTATTATATTGGAGAAAATTTCCCTATACTGTCCTGGAGAACCTCAACTTGAATCTTGAATGATGTGAGCTGAAGTGCTCATGTTGCTGCTTTTGGGATTTTCTAAATGTTTTACTGGAGGATTTTCAAACCAAAACTAGGAGAATCCTCAACAGGATCATCTTGACAGCTGGAGAACTGTTTACAGATCCGAGAACCAACTACAGCCAGCACAGAGGTGACCCTGTATCAATTGTACATGCTGGGCACAGACATAAGAAAGCCTGAGCTGACAGTCGGTCCATCTTTTTAGTGGTGTAAACCAGGTCACCTGGAGGATTTTAAACAGAAAATGGGAATGATATTTGTCAGCCCTTGGTTTAAAGGCACTTTGGCTTCTAGGGAATCTAGTAAAAACTCAGCATTAGGAAAGAGAAGGTTATCCTGGCTAAAAAGTGAAGCTCAAGGGGGAATGAGAGTAGGTAAACTCACAGAAAGGAAGGAAGGGTAAGTGAGTAACAATGACTGTAAATAAGCCCCAAACAGAATGCTGTTAGGTGAAACCTGTGGCTAGCAGAGCTGAGGGCAATAGAGAAATGCTCTTTAGATGTGAGACTGGAAGTAGTTGTCTAGACAGAATAGCAGACATTTAAAAAAAATGCATAAAAGGCAGACACTAACTATTTAATTTCTCTATTTTTGGGGAAAAAAAAGCTAAGTGAAATAGCCATGTAATACGATGATGTGGAATATCTTCTGTTCCAACTCAGGATGTTAAACAGCTGCCACTACAGCTAGAGGATTTTTTTGATCAGCAGCTCTCAATATTCAGAGCCCGAGAGTTTTAAAATCTGTCCCAGGAGCGCCCCAGGCCGGCACAGAGTTTTCCAGAAGACCTAAGTAGTGTTGACTTTGTGCCAATGCATAAATGTCGATGAGGAGGATGACTTGCGTAATTATAAATCTGATTGTTTGATGTTGATTTTGTGAAAAAAATAATGGAAGAGCTGATAAGGGACTTGATTAATAACAATTTAAGGAGAATAACTAATTACAATCAACACGAGTTAATGGAAAATAGATCTTATTAAATGAAATTGATATAATTTTTCAAGAATGTGATTATAGATTTGATTGATTTAGTACATTTCATCAACACTGTTACGTTTGACTTCTGCAAGGCATTTAACTTAATGTTGTCTCATTTATTAGGAAGCTAAAACAATATAAAATCAACACAGCACGCACTAAACGGATGAAAACCCTGCTGATATGTTTAAACATACCACAGGAACTTCCCAAGTGGCTGTGTTTCAGTTCATCATTTTTAGCAAACGGTAGAAAATCAAAACTCATTACAATCAAAGTTTGCTGATGAGATTTGGAGTCGGACCACAGCTGGCATGTGGATGCACTTTCCGTGAACCAGATGGGAGCAACTCCAGTCGATTTAACATGGGCACAGACAAAGCCACACTTCTAGGAACCAGGATTTCACTGCAGGGAGGAGGGATCCTCTTACCCAATGCTGGGAACTTGATAAAATAGTGGAATGAAATATCTCTGGTGTAACATCTAGTGGGACTCTGCAGCTATTTCTGGTGCCTGCGACTCAAGAAGGATGGTGATGAATGGGAGAGGGCACATGAGAATGACTGAAGCGTTGCAAAACATGCCTTATAGTGACAGATTCAAGGACCCCAATACGCTTAGCTTAACAAAGAGAAGGTTAAGGGATGGCTTAATGACAATCCAGATGTATTCAGACAGGGTACAGGAATGCAGAAAGGGAGTGCTCCTCAATCTAACAGACAGAGCGATAAAAACCTGGTGACTGGAAGCTGACTCTGTTAAATTCAAACTGGGAAGGGTGTGCTTTATAATTGGGAGAGGTAACATTAGAACAACTTCCCAACAGATGGTTTCATCATCAGTAGCCATTTCTAATTCATCCTGGGGTGGGTTTTTTTGTTTTTTAAGCCAAATCCTGGATCCACTGAAGATCGCTGTGAATCAGCATACAGACACCTACACTGCATGGATGGCATGGCCCTTTTTGGGTTTTTAATTTTCCTGATAATGAGTGTTTAAGCCATTATCCTCAAGCACTGACTGGCACCATTCCCCTTTCCCAGAGTTATTGGTCTGGCCTTGGTGAAGACTCACACAGACACTTTCGTGTTATTGGTACTTCATCTTTGCCAGTGAAAATGCAGGAAAAGTACTACAAAACCCTATAAAAGAAGCCCAGCCTACATCTCTCTGCTATAAAAAAAGCCAAAATGCAGTGCCAAAGAGAGCAGCTCAATGTACATGAAGGACCTGTGCTCCAGCGGTTCACTTAAATCCTGCTGATCCCCATCTGCTGCTGTAGTTTCATAGACTTTTCAGGGAAATGACATATCCGTGTTCCTTAAAAGCTAATAAAACTGTGTAGTTTGATAACAGACTCATGTACACCTAGGAAGTCACAGAATGAGAGAGAACCATGATATTGTGGGATTTTCTGCAGAAGTTCCATCACATCTCTGCTCTCTGTTTTGGAAACTGAAATTTCTCCTTTCACAGAAATTCTTCAACAGGAGTCCTGACTGTAGATGCTTCACTCAGGAAGCTCCAGGAGCCACCCATTTATTTCTCCTGGGACTGGTCTGCAAGCCTCAGCTGATGTGCTACTGTGCATCCAGATGTACTTGGGGACCAAAAAGATGTGTATACATACACACACACACACACACACATATATAGAATGTATTTCTTATTTTTCTTTGATTACTGTGACGTTATTTCTGGGCTTGAAAGCTCTGAAAACCATGTGATAAAAAATTTCCTTCCATAAAAATACTGTGACTGGTGAAGGTGATTAGAAAAAAAACTTGTATCTAAAAGCTGGATAGCTAAAGTTGTTTCATAATTGATTTATATATAAGGGACTTTATCTCATGGTGAGGTCTTTACCTTTAAAAGCAGGTCTTTACCTTATATAGAGGATATAAAAGAGAAGCCATTTGTTATCTTAACTTGTAATGAGATCAGCAAAGAAGGACTTTTAAGCCCCTCCACATCTTATTCGTGATATCACTGGTTCTTCAACAGCAAAATCTATCCAGCTGTAAGCTGGGAGTCTGGGATTATGCTGCATCCCTGCTGCCCACAACAAGGAGCTGTCTGCCCATGTTGAGCACCACCAAGGACTCTGGGTCCTGAGCTGTGCTGAATTTACCTCTGGCGTGTTTCAAGCCATTGCTGCAGTCCCCACCACCTGCTACCTCTCTGCTGCTGTCACCAGCACCCAGACTATTAATGAGTGGGAAGAGGCAGCACTGTAGGATGCTGATCTGCCCCCTACACACCTCTGTACCACCTACTCAGGGCAGAGGGCATCACCCAGCAAATTCTTCAGTAGTTCCTATTCAGTCTGCAAGAGCCCTGTGTTCCATATGCCATTTAATCCAGCTCCATGTTAGCCAGCCAACAAGATTTCCATTGATTTCAGGTTTTGGCCTAGGAACTGTGCAGATGCTTTTGAACAGAACATCTTAAGCACAACACTTACATTTTGTTAGAAAAAGCCTGAACCAGCAGAAACTCTTTTAAAGCAACATCATTACCATAGAGGCAAACACTAATTTAATGTGGTTCACAGTAACAACAGACCATTTATTTAAATACTTCACCATTTAATTTATTCAGCATTTTATATTGAAGACTATTTTCATTAGGATTCCACTGCAAAACCGAAGAAGGCATTAAATCATTTAGTATACTGACAGCTCACTTAATTTATTTAAGCACAGGAGCCTAATTCAAAAAAGCAAACCTTATACAGAGCCCTGTCTTTACAGACCTGGCATACAAGGGCCTATTAATTTCAGGGTAGGGTGTTATATGTGTTTATTTTGAGATCTCACTACATGTTCTCTTTTGGTCAGCAGCCTGCTGTGGTGCTGCACCTGCCAGAGCTACATTTAGGAATCCCTCCTGGTGCACACCAGAGCAGCTCCATACCCTTTGCTTCTGCTAATGCTGGTGAACATCCAGTCCTTTGCACGTGTCATCTGACTTAGTCTGGACCACAGAGCAACCAGCAAGGCTGGAGCAGCAGATCAGCTGGGAAACAGTGGCAAATGCCGCAAGCCCTGAGGTCATCAGTGTCTTCAGTTTAACTCTTCTTAGTTGTCATTGCTTGCTCTGGAGCACTTGGTAAGTCTGTGAGATCCACTGCAGTGCACTTCTGTCTCAGTTGGTACTGAATTAACTCAAGGCACTCAGTTCACCAGCTCAGGGACAGTGTGGTGAAGCTTCTTCAGCCCTGCCCTGGAAAATGCTGAGCAGCATCAGGACTGTTCACAGTTGTCACATCAAAGCTCTCACATCCTGCCTGAAGCAAATCCTCCACTTGGTATTCAGGGTGCTCAGCTCCTTGGGCAATCAAGCCCTTGTAGGTTATTACTGATGTTTCCAGATCTACCGTAATAAATAGCAGAGAAGAAAATTGTCCCCTATGACAATTGGTGATATTGGGGTCCCTGGTGGCTCCTGGTTTGGCTGCTTTCCAAGACTGGTGCTGAAGCAGAACCTTGGAAACAATAGCACATTGTCAATAGGATGCGCAGGACATCATTAATAAACATTAGGGAGCTTGATATGATCAGGAAAAAGCAGTACAATGAAATGAGGTACCAAAAGCAGGATGGAGAGGAGGGGAAGGGACCTGAACAGGGTGTTTAATGACTCACCCAACTGCAAAATGCAGCAGAGAGCAAGGCTGGGATAGAAAACCTTTTAATGAATTCAACATGTGTGCACCCTTTGAAGGCTTAGCTCCCCATTCCCCAGTGGTGTTTGACCCACCTGAAGATACAGATCATGCAGAAAATAATAACCAGTAAGTAATAATAATAGTAATAATAGGAAGAGCAGGACCCTCATCTCCAATTCATATTTATAATCCAGTAAATATCTCACCTAAAGCCAGAAGATTTATGAGTTTGCATCTATAATTATTATTCTTCCTTAAGCAGGAAAGGGTATGTGTTTATACAAATAAATCTGCTGCTTTAGACCTGGATTTTGAAGACTAATATTTAAATCCCCAGCAAGACACAGTTATTGATTGTATAGATGTATACAGCAGAGACACACCATCCACATTTATAGAGATAACATTGTGCAGCTATTTTTAAAATAAATAGATAAAGTTTCCCTTTTAAATGCAGTAGATGAAGCTTAATCAGAAAAAAAGGAGGAAGATGGGGATGTTGGCTTGGTGTCTGCTCCAAACTGTCCCTGTTTCCCAAAGATTTCCTATGCATTAGGCCCATTGCTAACAGCAGAGCCGTTCCTGGGCGCCAAGACACATAAAGGGCTTTGAGACAGAGGTAATCGATTTGGTTTAGTTTTATGAGGAAAATAAACAGTTAGGCTGATATAACAGTAAAAGGGTCAAACAGGGTCAGGGCTAATGAAGTGACTCAAAGCAAGTCAGAAATAAAACATCCTTCCCTTTTTTCCATCCTCCCCCACATACCTCTCCTTCACAAGTGACTCCTGAGTCTGCCCAAAATCACACCTGTGGGTGACAGCAAAGCACCAACTAAGGGTCAACCCAGCTCATGGGAGGCTGTGTGCAGGACTTGTCTTGGCTGAAGGTTTCCATCTCCAGCATCCACTGAGCAGTGGAAATCTCCAACCAAGGCAAGCCCTGCTCTGCAGCCCCTCACCATGAGCATGGAATGGACCACAGCCACTGCACACCCTCAGGGAGGCTGAAACGTGCCCAAAGTCACCCTTCCAGGGCTGACCTGACCACTGGTGGTTGGAGGATCTCTTTAAGGATCTATGTTGTAGGCTTGGAGCTTTGCAGCTTTGGGACTAGCTGAGGTCTTGCTAGGCCAACATAGGTTGACACCAGCTTGCTCAGCATCTTTTGGCTCTGGTCTGTTCTCAGGGCATCTCTTCACTCTCTGAATAGTCTCTACAACCAGGTTTTGGAAGGTCTATTTGTTCTTTTTATTTTCTTGGGTGTTTCTTTTCACTTTTGTGAGTTGTAATGAGCAAAGTGGGAATCTGCTGGGTAAGCAGTTGAACCAAACCTAGGAAAGGACAATTTTTCTGGAGCAAGCAGAGATTTATCTGAAAAATATTGAGAATTACTGGAAATATAAGTGTAGGCACTGTTCCAAGGTCAAGGATGTAAGCTTTACCTCACTTAGTGGTGAACTTACCAACAGAGGTAAAGTACTTCTGCTGTTCTGGATCCAAAGAGTAAAGACTTGAACAGAACCCAGACACTTGTATTTATACAGTCCTAAGCTGTGTAATACCATTATTTAATGGAGATTTTAATTAGTCATATTTAAATACTATTCCTCAAAAAAACCACAAACAAACAAACAAAAAAAAAGCCTTTATGCCCTTGGTCATTTAAGGAGCTCATCAGTGACTGTGTGTGAGTGTGAGAGCCCTTCAAACCTCATGGCACTGGCTGCCACAAGCTGGGGAGGAGCACCTTCCCCCCACCCCAGATTATGGGTTCCCAGAAGAGAGATTATACCCATGAGAAGGAGAAGGAGGGAAATGGCAGCAAAGGGGTGGTGACACTCCAGGCAGGCTGGCTGCATCCTGCTTTGGGCAGTCAGCTCCATCACCCACCAACTCCATGGACAGGAGATGGTCCTTCCTCCAAATGTTAATTTCCAGTGTCAGGAAGCCTCTGTGGAAGGAGGGGAAAGAAGCAGCAGAGGAAACCTTCTGGCAAGGAATGTGTTGCTCCAAGACCTACCCACCATGGAAAAGCTTTCCCTACAGACATGCTGCTTACTGCACTCCCTTGTGACTTTCCCCCATGAAGAACATGGGCTGCAGATGCCCAGACACTGCTCTTCTCTGCAGTTGTGAAAGGGGAAGAAATTCATGTTTGTTGCTCTGCAAGGCCAAGCACAAGTAGGAGAGGGGCTCTGGAAGCTGCAACTAGTGTGGGGTACTCAGCCAAGGCAGAGCTCTGCTGCAACTTTGTTTTCATGATTTAGCATTCCTGCTGTAAATAATTGATACTAATGTAAGGGAGATAAGAGACAGACTGTCTGTGGGCCGGGAGGAAGTGGATCCTGGTGACATCCACCTGGAAATGTGCTTGCGGATTTATCTGAAATAAAAATGTTGAAGAGTCAAACGCAAAATCTGAGAGGTGGGGAGGGAAGAAGTTTAAGAAAGGTAATCCATGATTAGCTCCAAGCACTCTCATCTCTCTAAGAAAAAGCTACCAGTAATAATTTCCTTAACAAGAGAATTCCTGCACTATCTAGTGCTTTCTCTCACATTAGTCTCTAAGCTGTGTTCCTGCATTGCCAGAGAGCTGGGTGGGTGTTAGCACAGTTTAAGGACTTAAAATGTCATTAAGGGGGTGCATGGAGCACACCCCTCCTCGGGGGATACCATAGCGGCAGGAGAATGCCAGGAGCTCAGAATATGTGATGCCTTTGTCTTATGTTATCTACAACCAGCTGAGCACCAGGAAGGAGCTCTCCTGCATCTTAGTCTTTGAAACTGGAGAAGCCAGAATTAAATCTCTGGTCTTGCAAGGGCAGCCGTGAGACGGGTGATGGAGACAATCTTGCTGGGTGGAGAAGGAGAGATTTCCCTGCTGGGAGCCTTGAAATCCAGCATGTCCCAGGGGCCATCACACCGTATCCATTTCTGAATCCTGATTTTGAGGTTGCTGCTGGCATTTCACATCCTCTGAGGAGTCTGTGCCCGGCAGCAATCCGACATTCACTTCTCCTGGCCTGACGTAATGCCTGTTTTCATCCTGTCTAGTATATAAAAAAAGATAATGTCAGCTGAAAAAAATGACATCACTATTTAGCCACCTTACAGTTCTCTACTTCTCTCTCCTGTGTCTTCATCTTCACATCTTACTTGTGTTACCTGTTGCTCATCAGCCCAAGGATGTTCCAGTACCCACACGATCAGGTAAGTGTGCCTGATGCTTTGAAATTGCTGGAAGCTTCAACTGCCAAAGTGAAAGGTATCTGCAATGGAAATTCCTTTATTTTAAACTATTTTACTGCAAACATAGCAGAAGGTCCCTCAGATCCTGGGTCTCCCAGGTCGTTGTACTCCTGTCCTGAAGCCCCTGGCTTTACACATCACTAGGGTAAACACACATTCAAGGCTCTAAGTTCGTTTTAAAATATACTTCTTATAGATTTCATGCAGGAAAGCAAATGAAAAGAGCTGCTTTGGAAATGTTAGGAAGGAGCAGCCTTGACTCATCAGTGATATGAATGGGAAAAGCCAGAGAGATTTTCTCATCTCTAATGTGATTTTATGATCCAGTGAATAATGCATATTAGCATAATACTAACTAAAAAAATCCATACTCATCATAGAATCACAGTTATCAACATTATCCTATTATTAATTATTAACATTTACACTATCAATCAGCCCCTGGCTAACTGATAGCTTAAAATCTTGCATAAAGATTGTTACAACAATAGCCACAGTACATCACGTAATGTGCTTCACAGTCAGGTTGTCATATCCTCATCTATAAAGCTTTTTACTAATGCATTTTACAACATATCTTACAGTACATGGATGAAGAATGTGGCTGCACCCAGTAATAATTCCATTAATTATGAATAAAGCATTTACAAATGACATCCTTATTTAAAATTGGTGATGAACACATTTTGTTTTAATGCAGATGCACTGTGTAATTTGTAATTGGATAAAAAGCAATGCTGGCAGCATGGGGCAGGGATAAGGGGCCAAGATCTTATGATCCTTGCATCAGAAAGGGGAGCGGGGAGGGGGGGGGAACAGTGGAGAAAATGATTGACAAACAACAAAACATTGAGATAAAGCTAACCAAACTCCAAGGTGATGGTTGAAAGGAATGATTAAAGGCACCCTGCAAAGCTGAAAGGCAAAAGTCCTTACCCACTGACCTTGCGTTGTGGTTGCATTAATAAAACTCTCTCCTATATTAATAAAGTGTATATTTTCATTGCTTTCTCTCATTTGCAATATTTTCAGCTGGCTGGCAGCTCACCAAGACTCGTTAGCCACATACAGTTTGCCTTTGCAGTACCTTGGTACTGCTTTGTCCTATAGGCTCTCTGAGATGGCAGAATATTTATTACAAACAATATTTCACTGAGGCTACTTACGTCAAGAGGCTATAAATACATTAGTCTTCCTAGTTTACTTAAGGGATAAAAAGTGAGTAGCTGAGTTTACAGAGCAGGCTCAAGCTCTGTTAATGTGTGGTCTGTTCATTTTCATATAGATCTCAATTGTTTGAAATTATTTTTCAAATTAATCCTATGAGTGATTCTTGCCTTGCTGATCATTTCTGAGCACTGCTGGTCTACATGTGCAATGGTCATACTCAGGTTATTACATGTATTATAGAAGAAAGATTAATTTAAACTCATTGTGCTTTTTTTTAATAAAGCAGTGAATGTATATGTGGTCATAGTTTTCATCTGAGGACCTTGAGCCAAGAACTTCTCATACTGAGGTTCAACTATTTAAATGAGTGTTAACTGGGGATGCAAAGATCCCAACAACTCACTTCTGGCCATGCTAGCTTTGGTGCTCAGGAGAAAGTCAGCAAACTCCTCCTGATTACTTTTTCCCTGAATTTCACCAGTGTTCACAGCAGTCTGGATCAACGAGGTTCCTGGATAACACACAGACCATGGTGTCCTGTGTCAGCACAGAGCCAAAGCCGTGCATGGCAGTGAGTGCTGAGGGTGGTGCAAGATTCTGTAGACTCGGGGAATATAGGGAAAAGAGACCTGGATGTAGCATGGAAAGTTAAGAAAAAAGATTGCCTTAGGAGGGACCAACTTCTGATTTCAGGCAGATCTTTTTGCAGGTTTTCCAAGGAGATGACGCTGCAAACCAGAACCAAGCCAGGCAGGAATTTTGTGTCAATTATGTTCACATTCCCTTTCAGTGTCCCATTTGTGGGCCATACCTAGTGTAAAGCACAACATTTGACATGGTCCTTTCTCCATATTTTCAAGATAATAAACATGGTAAAAATATGATATTTATTGCCAGCACTGTCAAAGATGACACCGCATTCCCCCTCTCCTCTCAAACTCAGACAGTATAGGAGAGACTGCGGTAATTACAGGCCCCCTTGTGCAAGACTGCTTTGAAATTCCCAATATTTCTTGAAACCACCAGCAAGTTGGTTTTCAGAGCTGGCTGACAGAGGATTTATTTATTAAGGTTTTGGCTGTTTGCAGCAGTGGCTGGGCAGCAGCAGTTCTGCAGAGTTATCAAAAATCTATTTCCTCTCAGAGCCACAAGTAAAATACCAAACCCCCTCTGAAAAGCCGAGTGCAACATTTACATTTTAATCTCCCAAAACACTTTCATTTCTGACAAACTGGGTTTCTTGGTCTGTGTGTTATGGAGAGGAAAGGCAGCAGGGTTGCAGTAGAAAGGTTTATAGCCCTGGGAGTGAGCATGGGCTGCTTTGTGTGTGTGGTTCAGCCAGAGTGGCACAGTGACCTCCCCATCCACAGTGACAGCAAGGACTGTCACCCTTCAGCACTGCTGGGGTCAGGTGAAAAAGAAAAGCAGCCTGAGCCTGAAATCTAGTGGTTCATGGGCATCAAACACTGATCTCGGCTAGAGATCGTGTGCATGTGTAAGAAAAAGTCCAGGACTGAACTAATAACAGCCCTCTGCTGCTGCTGGGCACAGCCTCTCCTGGCTACAAACAGAGCCCAGACAGGAGGGTTGAACGTGGGCTCATATGAGGTTGGCAGGGGCGATTTGCAGCCACTTATATATGAGAGCAAAAAGCCCTTATTTCACCGTCTATTCACATCTTTGCCTGCAGGTTAATTGGGATAAAGTGCAGTGTCTGGCTGGACCCAGGCTCTACAGTTTGCAGTCTGGCAACAAAAAGCAACTCTCTGTTTCCCTTGTTATCACCAGGGCTGAGGTCCTGTGCTGCCTCTGTAGAGTCGCTGCAGCAAAACATGAATTATGAATGAAACGAAAAATCCCAGCCCGGTGCACAGAGGGAATATGGAAAGTGCAGAGCAATCACCTCTGTGCCTGAGCCTTGCTGTGTGCCACCTTCACATGCATAATGCCCAAAATACTCCGCTCAGCTTCAGCCTGCGACTCCCTCATCCCACAGGGCTCAGGATTCCCTCCTCCCAGGGGATTTGGGTTTTGAAATAACGACATTCATTAATTTGAAAAGCATGCCCTTGTGCTTTGTGGGATCTCTGTAGGAGGTACTGAGGGTGCTGTATGGATAAACTCTTTGGAATTCACACACAGAGCATTTCCAGCAGTGCAGGAATCAGGCAGGATGGGTATCTGCTCCCAGCATGGGAAGGGCTTGCCCTGCAGAAGTTTGGCATGTTGCAGGTGCCCCACTCCAGCTTTGTTCCTGAGCACATGAACGTGTGTTTGCAGGTGAGGTGGTGCAGGGACTGTGGGCAGGAGCTCCCGCCCAGGCTGGCCTTGGGGGGTGAGCCTGGCACAGCCTCACCACACACAGAGGAGCTCCCAGGGGATCTGCAGAGGCAATGGCTGGTTCCCAGCAGAGCTCCCTTTTCCTGAAGCAAAGTGATGCGTTGGACAGCTTCTTCAAGGTAGTCACAGGATATGGCTTTAAGACTCTGTGAATTGGGGAAGCTCAGTCTCTCTACCCATAACTTCTCTTTCAGAGAATGAAATGCCCTTCAGGAGACATTTTTAGTATGTCTTTTAATTTTTAAGTGCTTTAGTTCCTCCCTTGCAGGTGCAGCTCTTTGCCTTTGTGCACCATCTAATAGCACACTGCAAATGTGCTTCCACATTTCAGCCATTTCTGACTGTGCAATATCAACATTTGTACTAAATCCAAGCAGAATTTTTTTTCCCTGAAGCAATATTTTGCTCAGTATTATTGTGGGTTGTTTTTTTTTTTTTTCTGTTTAAGGGTTTGCTTGTCATGGGAGCTCTTCAATCTCTTAATTTTGGGAAAAGAAGTTTCTCTGCTTCTCTTTCCTCACCCTGTCAAGTGAGAGCATCATCACCCTTATCCCACCTACTAAAAAGACTTTACTCAGTGCTCACTAAAACTGTGGTGCACTGAGCACCTCATTGAACTGGGTGCCTGATATGCAGCAGGTTGGCAAAATTAATTGATTCATGTTTGCACAGGCTCTTGAGCATCTCCCATGAAGTAGATGCTGATAATAATAATAAAAATAATTCTGTCTCTCTATCATAACCAGTGATGAACATTCCCCTGTGCATCTATTTGAGCTGTACAATGTGGGATGCTTTGTTCTTAATTTTGATTGTTTTAAAAAGTCCTTTAGCACATCAAGTAGTCTCCCTAGATAAGGATTTATAGAAAGGTTTTGAGAGCTGTCAGAGCAATGTTTTTCCAGCAGCAAAAACTTAACCTCCTCTTTAGATCTTCATTTCTGCTTTGCCCTGGGTGTAGCTGCAGCGAGTGCTCTGTCACAGCCATCAGGACGGAGGAGATATGTTGTCAGTTGTTTTATTTTTGATCCCATTTGAATGTGTCAGTCAACTGCCTCAAATCAAAGAAAGTGAGAAGGAGCCTTTAACAGTTGTGATTGGAAACTTCAGACTTTCCTTTTTTTATTTTGTAGACACTAAGTAAATGCTTGGCGGGTTCTTGTGAATCATAACATTTCTAAATATATCAAAGAGGCTCTTTGCCAAGCTGCTGGCAAAGGTGGTGTCTATTCCCATTGACTCCTTTTTCCCCTTCAGATTACTTTATCATTTAATAATTTCAAATGATAATAAAAAAAATCAGGGACTCTAACTAGACTGGCTAACGCTGTGATTAATGAAAGTGTAATGTGAGCTATTGTACAGCCATTAGAAACCAGTTAGCTAATTAGTGTAATCACAGAGGTGGAAATAATTAAAAGACCATAAAATAGAGGTAACCTAATAACAGCATTTTCCTCTGACCCAGAACTGGTGAGAAGAAGATGGTTTGCTGGGTTAGGAGCAGAGACGAGTGGAGGCAGAAGGTTCTGTGAATAATCACTGTCAAGGGGCACAGACAAGTAGAACAGAGCAGATTTTACACCAGCATAATCCAGATTGCAGCAGAGTCCTCTGACAAGAGCACTTCACACCACTGCACCCCTCTCCCATCTTCTGCATTGCCACAAGTTTAGTGACAAACTAATCATGATACAGGTGAGGCAGGATTCAGCTGGTTTGATCTTTCTCATGTTTTTGTTCCCTTTCCTTTTTTCCAGGTTATTAAATAAATATAGTATTGAAACTTCCTTCACCTTGCATTCCCTGAGCCCACCAGATTTGGTTTCAGGAAAGGGAGAAATCAGTGTCCTAAGGTGCTTAAGAAGAAAATCCTGTTAGAGGATTCCCTATATTTATAAAGCTTCTAATGTATTTATGTATGTTATTCACTATAAGTTTCACAAAGTGCTACAGCTGGTTGAAAAAATCTCTTGCTAAGAGGGAAAAGTCTTTCTGGGCAGAGGAGAGTGGTGCAGTGACTGATGAGGGTGACAGTCACTGCCAGAGCTGCTCCCAGGAGCTGGTGCCAAGCAGATGTGTCCCCCCATTCAACCCTCACCTGAAGCCTTTGCACTCAGGTCGGTGCAGACAGCCCAAGCCCGTTGGGCAATACCAGCACACTATCGTGGTGGTGAATCCTGAACAACCCCTAAAATGTGTGCCCTGGTGCTTCTCTAATGGATCTCCTATGCAGAACTGTTCAGCTTCATCTCTTGTTAATGAGAGATGTGGGAAGGTGTGAAGGGCTGGATTTCACCCTTGGTGATTAGAAGTGACCTACCTCTGGCTGTTAGGTGAAATAGCTCCATGTAACAGGCAATAAAAAATTCTTACTGGTAATTTTCCAGTTGGGATGGGTCACCACTACGGCCATCTGCATCAGTTCTTATCATTTCTGCCACGGTTTGTGTGTGTTTCATTTGACCTGGGTCTAATGAGCAGAGAAGACGAACTGTAGCTGCAGACACACAATCAAGGATCATCCGCCGAAGCTGATGAGTCTGCCGAGACTGCTAAGTGGGTCTTCATTAGCTATTCACATGCGAAGAGCAATCCTTATTTATTCTTCTTTCCTAGGTGAATCTATTTTTGAATATCTTTTGTACTGATCTTGTCTGGGGAGGGAGGTTGGATGGAGGGACCACCACTGTCGGTTAACCAGATTATTGTCCTGACAAAATAGAGTGTGACACCAAGTTGGCAGCAAGTTGAAAAGAAGAAACAATGTGATGCCATTTAGAGAAGGAAGGAATCATTTTCCCCAGTGACTTCTCTGGTGGGAGGCAGAACTTTATCTTCTCTTTGCAGCTCAAATGAAGCATCACAGCTGTAGCATTAACTGAGCTTCCACGTTTCCAGATTTTCTTTTCATTAACCTTATTTTTTTTAATTGCTGTAGCAGGGACAGTTCGCTTTCCAGGGAGAGTTTGCAGAGGAGTCGCTGGAGCTGCAAGCCCAGGACGTCCCAAGCAGGTGCCCAGGCTGCGCATGTGGTGTTATTGCAGCCAAATGGATGAGCCTGGTGGTCTGTGCTGCATGTATGTGAGCGTCCAGTGAAGAAGGGAAACCTGATATATGCCTAGAAATATGCTGGAGAGAGAATTTTGTAGCAGCAGGTCATGGTGAGCCTTGCTCCAGGTACGTTTTCATCACACCAGCTCAGCCGTGTGAATCACGTCCTGGGACATCCTTGAGGATGCAGATGGGTCAGTCCTTAACCCCTGGCAGCACGAGCGGCTTCTTGAGAGAAAGGTGCCTTTTCATCTGCACAGCTCCCTTTTCCACAGTGGGCATTACTTAAACGTTCTCATTTAAGCTTTTCCTAAACGCCACGTTCCCTCGGGGCTGGACCGACTGGGTGCGGATCCCCTCGCCCCCCCCGCCGCATCCGCCTGTGGCGAAGGCTGCCCTCTCTCGACACGCGGAGTATCCGAGGGATGCGGTGGCGGCGCTGGGGCCCAGCACCCCCTGCCAGCATCAGCCCTGTCCCAGCTGCACCGTGCACAGAGCAACGATGGGCCGTCCCAGTGAGCACAGACCAACACGGCCTCATGATCCCCGGAGGTGGCCTGGCCCCGTCACCAGCCACCTCTGATGCTGGATCCAACCTGCATCCCTCTCCGGCAGCAGGAGGGTGCTGCTTGAGGAACCACCCAGAACACTGCAGTCCTGCAGAATTCCATCTTACCTGACCAATCCCTGCCCTTCCAAACCCGCCCAGTACCTTTTTCTTTTTGCTTTGTTTTTATAATCTGGTAGTGTAGGCGTGAGTACCGTACTCCTCTGAGTTATCTTTTCCCAGCTGAGACTATTTGTGCTGTAGACTGTGTGGGTGCCACCCTGGGAAAGCCACATTTAGCAACTCCAGGAAAGCACTTTTATGTGAACAGGGATGTGAGACAACCCCTTGCACCTCTGGTCTTGCCAAACAGCTGATCCATGAGAGATGACTTTTTTTTTCCCCCTTGTGATTTTGACCTTATTTGCTGAAAATGAAACATCATTCAGCCTTCCAGGAAATACCACAAGTCTTCGATCTGACATGATAACATAAATCTTCTGTAAGAGTTCATCCATTCTGCACCTCGGGTCTCTGAAACACAGTTGTGGACACTGGAGTGGGAATCTTAGCATCCTGAATCCAGGACTGCAGAACCTGAGTCCCTGCACCACCCCTGCTTGGGAAAAAAACATCCCCATGGGGTTAGGCCCTTACTGATCTGGTTCTGCACCAGTTCCTCATGGAAAAATTGGGATTCTTTTTTTGGCCTGAACCACCTTGAGCATCTTAATTTTTTGTGGGACAGGTTAAACCTTTCCCCTCCAGCTCTGTGGGTCTGTCTGAAGTAAAACAACTCAGAATAACCCACCTCTCCATGCTTCAGCCTCTCCTTACTCCCTCCTAGAAGAGAGCTCAAAAGCTGTTGCATTGCGGAAGTTTAGGGCTCTGTACACCACACTCAGCAGTGCAGTCCCAGCTCACACCTCTGACAATACATTTCCTGAGCAAAGTGCCTGCGAGTCCACCTTTGTGGGCTGTGCCTTGCTCTGCTATTTTGGGAGACCACAGAAGCCTTTCCAGGAAAGCAGTAAGGCAGCTGTGATGCTCATGTGCATTTATTTAAAGGTAAGAGGTTATCTGTTGGAAGATGTGGCTCTACATCTTTCAATCTCCCTCCCACCGTGAGGAGTTTCACAGCCATTATTTTGCTCAAGAATTTTGTGTTTTTACAGACTGTTCCAGCTGGTATGTATTCATCAGTGTGCAAACCTCTGCTTTGTGGATTATTGCCAGAGCAGGAGACCCCCAAACGCCACTGGGCCTGGGGAAGGACTCCTCCACCTTCACACTTTGCTGTGTTTCCCTCTGGATCAGTTCAGCGACATTCCCAATACCCTTTGTCCTGGGGATTATGCGTTTAATTGAACCCACAAAGAAAACCCTTGTAAAGCCCCAGAAAGCTAGTTTCTTTTTTTCTGCCTGGACCAGCTTTCCTTGTTTTACCACTAGATGGGAGAGTGAGACTGAGCTAACTGAGCTGCTCCCATCCTTATCCCGCTAGGAATTCCGAAGGGAGAAGACTACTGAGAGATGCCCTCAGGTCATCCTGCAAATCTTCCTCCTTCGGGAAGGGAGTGGGTAACCCCCAAAGTGCCTGGTTGTTTCCTAACCCCAAAATGCTTGCCTGGTTGCTTTCCCAAAATACTAGGATGCCGGTGGATCCCACTCTGGAAGGGGGATTCACTTACACAAAGACTGGATATATTCTTGGGGTGAAATATTTCATATTTTTTCTCCTATCCAGCTGTCCTACAACAGAGGGAGATAGGGGAAGCAGTGCAATTCACTCCTCTCCTCTACACCCCAAGCCCACTTCCCAGGAATCCAGGTGACCGCAAAAATTGTTTGGAGAGGTAAAGAATCACAGAATCATAGAATGGTTAGGGTTGCAAAGGACCTCTGAAGTTCATCTAGTCAAATACTCCATAGATAAATATAAATAAAGCAGCATTTTCTCCTCCTTTCCTTCTACAGGACTTCCTTTCTCCTATAGGATTCTTGTGTAATGATACATTTCCTGCAGAAAATAAAACAGGGCTGTTGCAATGATTCTCTGTGCAGGAGGAGAATTCATGCCCTGGTCTGACACCACTCACTTTGGAAGCTGCCGTGGGTGAGGGAGGGGATGGCACCCCGCTCATTAGTATCTTAATAAATTCACTGCAGCACTTCCTGTCTCCTGAGACTTCCCAAGATTTTGCTGAGACAGGGAATATTCAAGAATTGTATAGCTGTAGAAGCAGTTTCTCAACCAAATCAGATTGTCCAGTTTGACTCCTTTTCGTATTACTAGGTTTGGGACTTTAAAGAGGAACTCTCTACTTACTTCCTGAGATATCACAGTTTCTGGAAGAAATTTCACAGGAGGCGAATTTTCCGACTGCCTGAGCGATTACATCATACTATGCAATCCCTGTAAAGTGGAAATAATCTTTCTGGGGGGTTTTGCTCTCTGCCCAACCTTCCTAATTTGCAAGCTCATTAGAGAAGTGACTCAACTGATTTGTATAATGCCTGGCACAGTTGGGCAATGAGATGAACTAATCCTAATAACTTTCCTAACTGCAGTGTCCTTCTTGCCTCCGTTGGGGTCTCCTGGCTTTGCCCACACAGAAAATAACTGTCATCCTGATAGACAAAAATGACAGTTTCTTTGAAAGACAAAGGTTTTTAAAGTATTTTTAGTGGACCCATCTACTCCTATTTTCCAAAGCAACAGCCACCCCACCCTGTGTGTGCAACAAGGTCACTCAGTCACCAGCATGAAGCAGTGACCAGCTCATACATCTCACCAGGAAGGACACAAAATCCCCTCCAAAGAAGAGAAGAGACATCTTTCTTCAGCTGATAATTAGAGGTGAAAAAACATTCCAGATCTGACAGGTCCAGGGCACATCTGCTTGTGAAAAGCAGACAAGTATGTTTGCTTGCTCAAGCCCTGGCACAGGCTGCCCAGGGCAGAGGTGGAGTCCCATCCCTGGAGGGATTTAAAAGACATGTAGATGTGTCACCTGAGGACATGGTTTAGTGGTGGGCTTGGCAGCACTGAGGGAATGGTTGGACTTGATGATCTTAGAGGGCTTTTCCAGCCTAAATGATTCTGTGATTCTGCCTCCTCCTGAGGGGCATTTTTTAGCTCCAAGCTGAGCATAGAGGGGGGGCACATGCTGGTGAAGTACATGGGAAGTGCTCCAGGGGGCTCTGACCTCTTTGGAGGGGCAATAGACAACTGTGTGATGGTAAGCACAGAACACAAAGTAACAAAAAAATATTACCAGGGCAAATATCAGCCCCAGGACACCAAGGCATCCCTGGACAGAGGGCTCTGCATAGCAGGAGATGATGATGCCCATTCTGATCATTACCCACGCATGCATCTCCTGGCCATGATAAAATCCAGCAGGCCAACCTCTCCTATAAACCTTGATCCTGCAAGATGAACTATAGGGATGGGTTTTCAAAACCAGGCAGAATCAGTGGGATCAAGGCCTTGTCTGAGATAGCAACAGAATTACTCATGTGATTTCTCTCTATGTTTACAGGGGCAATATTTTTCCAAAGTTCAAAGTCTTTCTGTGCAGGAAGCATGTGATGTGCTTCATAGTCACGCTACATTTTGCTGCTATGAACAATTAAAAAAATCAATTTCCAGAGCAATATTTTCTATGTTTGTAATCTCTGAACTAATTACAGGGCTGGAAAATCAATAGCTATCTGGAAATCTTTCCAATACAGCTAACTAAGCATGCTACATATCACGCTGGAATATATTCTTCACAAACACATGCTGCTCGTGACCATCTCCCACATCACACGGGCAGATGATATCACTGTCGATAAGCTTCTGTACTTCACTGCACTGCAATGGCTGCACTTACCAAAGTCTGCAGGGGAGATTGGGCAGAGCAAATAGCACAGTACATGAGAGCTGGAGCAATGCTTGTGCCAACATTTTAAGCCAGCGACAAAAACAATTGAAAGACTCATTTAGTTCAACAGGAACCTACAAAAAGATTACAAAATAAAGTCATTAAAAGTTTGTGCCTTAGTTACAATCTTTTTTTCCCATCGTGTTTTATTAAAATAAAAAGTAGAACCTTTAGTGATTTTATTGAAAACAACCTCTTCCTCTGGTTCCCTAGCAAGAGAGAAGCAGTGTCAAATGAGTAGTTTGATGGTCATTTTACATCAAAAACACACGTAAAAAGGAAGGGTGTTGCTCTGATGAACAGATCTCCTCTTGCTGTGCAAGCACACTGTGTTGACCATGGCAACTCAGTTGGAGGCAAAGCTCAAACCCTTGTGCTGATGCTCCTCACTGCTTCCCACACACACTGCAGGCATTGCTGGGATCTTCTCCAAGATGCTGCCGCCTCCCTCGTGCCCTGCGAGAGCTCAGCGTGCTCTTCCTTGGTATGTTGGAGTTTGTGCTGCTGCTAAATGAAGAGTAAATATTCCCATCAGACACAGTGCCAACAGCACAGCAAGTGGATAAGATGCACAGACCACAGTACAGGGGATTTTCCCCAGGCTCCCGTTTGCACTCCTGCTTGGTACAAGAAAGTGACAAATTCTGAGCTGTCACAATGCCGTAAAATATTTGCTCTGATTATATATGTTTTTCTCTGCTCATTCTTCACAGCTTTTTCCCCACAGTAAACTGATCAGAGGAAAAGCAGGACTGGGGCACATTTCTGCCCTCACTCTCTCCCCAGGCTGGGGGATTCCCACAGCTCTCCAAGGTGGTGATCCCCATCCTGGAGTAGAATTTTGGGTCTAGCAGTCCATGAGTTAAGGTGCAGCACGTGCCTTGCCCCAGCCTTCATCTCAGAGGACAGACCATGATTTATAGTCCCTCTTAAATAATAACTTGGCATGTATAATAATAAACTCAAAGAATTTAAATTTTGGGTCTGGGCATGACACATCTAATGATCTGGGTTGTAACTATTGTTATCATTAATTTCTGTTTGCATTTCTGCAGCAATCCCACATGCAGCTGAGGATCTCCTGTGCATGGTGCAGCACACTGGCACACAGAAGGGAGCCCTCAAGCTGTTGACAGCCTGTCTGGAGCAGTGGGCCCAGACTCAGAGGGGCTTGGGGGTGTTGCTGGCAACAGCACCCAGAACACACACTCCAATGGTGTGGCTTTGGTAGCCTGGGCTGCTTTCTGCTAGAAAGCAGCAACAACGAAAATATTGAGCTTATTATCACCACAGTAAAAGTTTCACTTTTAACTCCTTAGGCTGAAATGACCTTGATGGTAACACAGAGCTGTGGGTGCCACACACTGCTCAGACTCTGCAGGAACAGATCTACAGCTGCTGCACTAAACTTCAATGTGTCTTCTCGTCAGATGATGGTGTCTTTGGACTTTTCTATCATCCTTGCCAACCTAATGTCATATTTCCTTCAAATAAAACTCAATTGGTGTGTGAGAACTCACTTCTGTTTCTCTCTTAGGAAAGGAAGTCTGTGGTGTCTGTGCATCACCTAATGGGAAAAACCTCAGGACAAAGAGCTCAGATCCTGCAAAAATCTTTCAAAGGGAAGCTCCAGCTCTCTCTTATCTCTTTTAAAGTTAACACATCACACTTTGTACGTGCTCAGCAATGAAATTTCTAGTGCTGTTTCCTGATAACCCAGAGGCCCAGTATGGCAGTGCTGTTGCTTATAAAGAGAGCAAGAGCAGGACACTTGCTCTCCTGACTGCCAACGATCAGCATTTTGGGAACATCCCAAACTAGAGGTTTGCACAGAGATTATTGGGGTTCACAGCCATCAAAACATGTATCACCCATGAATTTGTATAATTCTTCCTCAAAAACAGTTGCACTTTTGCTTGTGCAATGCCTGCAGCACCAGTTGTTACTGTTTAGTCAGGAGCTACTTTAAACGTCCTACCTAATCCTTTCGTTTACAGGTTCCTTTGCTCTCTTAGTAATAAAGGCAGCTCCCAGACTTGAGCAGGATGGATTCCGATGCTCCAGCTTGCAAAGCCAAAGGGTCTTACAGAGGCAGGATAACACAAAATCGCAGGGAGGGATTTTCAGAAGTGCATTTCTCACTGCAAGCCAACACCAGCCACCACTCTTGAAAAATCCTATCTTTATTTATAATGTTTCCTGTGAATGACTTTCTGGCTCAAGTTAGAGTTGTAATAAAACTCTATAAAAATCTTATTTTAGATTAAAAAAACAAAAATCTGTCCTTCCGTCCTGGGGATTTTTTGCTTGTTTTTCAACAGGAGATGTTAATCATGGAAATATTTAGAACAACGATATTAGGAAATGATCATTCAGGCACCAGAAATCTGTATGAGACATTATGCCTTTAAATAAATTGTCTATTGCTATGTTAATCTAATATTGTAAATACATGCACACTTAACTATATTAAAAATGTAAATGCTCTCAGAGCTGGACTCACATGATGCATATACAATAGCTCCCTTTTTTTTCCTTGTCAGCACTGCAGATCTTGGAAAAACAAGGATTGTTTAATTTGATGGACATTAATAAGGTTGATGTCTGCACGGATCTAGCCAAAAGATTGTCATGGTCATCTCAGGCCCCATGTGGCTCACAGGACTGAACTCGAAGAAACATCTTTCCACAGCCACTGGTGACAGAGCAAATCCAGCTCTGGAAGCACCTCCAGCCAACTGACTTTCCTTATGTGGCACTGAATTGGCATTCATTAAAACCAGAGTTTTAATGATTTATGGAGATTTATAAAAAATGGCAACCCAGTGCTGCTGGCACTCCAAAATCTTCTAACAGAAGTACAACACATCATAAATCCACCCTGGTGGGAAATATTGAATGAAAACTAGTGCAGGTATATCTGTATGTGTTAACATGACCCATAAAATCAGGAATTCAGGCAAACTAAAATTATCAGTGTGGTCCAAACCCAAAGAGATAGTAATACATGTAATAATCATAATTATAATGCTAGGAATAACATTGCTAATATGATTACCAGTCTCCTTGTCATTGTTTATTGCCATAATTCTCTGCTGATAGTTATCAGTTCCAAGAATGGACAGAGGCAGAGATGGCCTCCTGCTTTCAGAAAAAAAACCTCTGTGTTTTGGGAAACAAATTCCAGCTGTTTCTGTTCCTCAGAACAGCTACCAAGACCCTTAGGATAGGCCCAGTCCTGGGAAGACTATGGAGGAGCCTTCTGCCACTCACACAAGGCATGCATTGGCTCACACTGAGCCCCAGGGGCTGTAAAACCAGAGTTTGTTTTAAACTTGCCCCTGGGATAGGGTCCTTTTCATTTACAAGTGAATTGACAGAGATGAAAAGGCTGATTTGGCAACACGACCCAGCATCTTTCAAAGATTTTTGTAGGAGACAGATTTCTGCCATGTGACCTCTGTGCTGCCTTGGCACACATCCTTCCTTGAATACCTTATCAAGGAATGTTATTAGCTCATGCAAGTCCATAGCACAAGATCCTTACCTTTACATCTCCCTCACCCAAGAGGTAACCTATCTTGAGATGCTGTACGAAGAATCACCAGTAACTAAGTAAAAAAACCTACTCTGCACCTCTGAGGACAAATTCACCTGAGGCAGGATGAACCAAAATATACATGGAAAAGTGAGCTGAGCTGAGGAGCAGGGATGCATCCCCCTGGAGCCAGAGCAAATGACGACTGCAGATCTGCACAGCTGAAGGGAAACCGTGGGGGATTCCCCAGCTCAGACACTTTTGACACGTTGCTTCACCTTTGGACATCAGCTGTTCCTTCCATTCTGTTTATTAGAACATAAACGATTTGAAAAAGGATCTTACTCATCCATGATTATGCAGCACCAGCCAAAACAGTGCCCTACCTTCATTGTGCAGAAAATGGTTTGTATATAATAAAGCAACATGAATGTGTGTACATGGAGCAAATGCTTCCTGGTTTTCCCGACCACAGACTGTTGCAAACAACAGGCTTTCTTACACTTTATTTTGCTTTGAAAGCTTATTTAACAGCTCCAAATTTAACCAAAAATTGCAAGAAGCCCGTTCGCCTTCAGGTCCAAGGGACATAGCAAGGATGAGACTAAAAGGCAGTGCCTTCCAGCTCTATCCTGAAGCCACTGCTTCAGAGGAAGAGGAGGAGGCAGTAATGTGAGTGGCACATTGCCACAGCCTTGGGTGAGCTTTGGTGAACTGCTGGTTTTGTTTCTGCCTCAGGTCCTTCCCCAGCTCTTGGTTCCTTGTGTGTCCCGGAGCTCTGGGAGCAGCTGTGGGAAAGGTGCAACACTGCTGCCCCTGCACTGAGCAGAGAGGGGACTGCATGGCTCTGTGTGGTGGCTGCATGTCAGATGTCTGCCCACGTCTTTGCCTTCCTTCCTTCCTTGCACAGTGTTAGCCGGGCTTTTCCATTACCCAGGTTATCCTGTGCACGCTGGGAAGTGGAGCACTGATTCCATTTCAAGAGCTGAACATACAGTGCCTGAATTATTTATCTGTGAACACGCAGAAACAGGCCAAATTCCCAAGTGATGTGGAACAGCTCCTGTAAAAAATGCAAAGGGGGCTGCAAAGGCTGCACGTATGGGCAATACAGGAGCTGCATGGTCAGAACCTCATACATGCACGTGTCACAGCTGCTGAGATTCCTCCTGCCAGGGTGGCTCATGTACTGGAGCGTGTGGAGTGTTCAGGTGTGGTTGCTGGTCTGGAGACTCGCCTGTGAAACTGCACAAGGGCGCTCAAACAAACCACCGAGACAGCAAGTCCCCAAAGAGCAAAGAAAAAGGCCCAAGCAAATATGTTAATGCAAATGCAAGGGGTTTGGGGTGTCCCACAGCTTTCCTGCTCAGCCCACTCAGATCTGGAGGGGTTGTGCCTCCTCTGCAATCATTAACTCAGCCATGCCCAGCCTGACAGTGCCTGGCACGATATTGTACTGGTGCAGATAGTGCAGCAATATCCGTGTTTGTGCTCCTGGTACAATAACACCCCTGCACCTGCTCCTGCACTTTCCCTTCCTTTTACACGAACTCAGCTTCAGCCTTCAGCTGTCACCCCAGACACGGATGCAACACTTTCAGCACTCAGTCTGGTGCATAGATATACCCCAGAATTTCTCCATGAACATCCCGGGGGTGCAGGGAGGCTGGGATACACTCGGATGACAGTGGGCAGCCCGAGCCTTGCCTGGGGTCTGCGGCGCTGCGGGTACTCAGGGTGGCAGGAAATCGGGCGGTTTTGATACGATTCCGAAGCCCTTAGCCCTGCTTCTACCCTTGGTCCTACCTTACCTGTACCCCTAACCCAACCCAGCTCTCTCCTTACTCCCCTTCCTCTCGGTACCCCACCCTTTTCAGCATCCTCTCTTTGCTGTCCCTCTCCCCGTTTTCCTCCCCCCTCAGACACAGGACCCTCTCCCTGCCCTTCGGTGCTCCCCACCTCCTAACCCCGTCCCTCTCCCCCCATCCGCACCCGCCCGCACCTCTCTCCCTCGCCCCCTGCCTCATCCCCACTTTCACTTCGGCCTCAGTTTCCCCACCATTGGCCCGGTCTCCGCCCACGTCCGTCGCCGATTGGAGAAGATGCTCGTCCGTCAGGGAGAGGTGCCCGCCCCGCGTGTCGCGGAGGTGGCGGAGCGAGAGCGGCGGCGGCGGCGGCAGCGGGAGCGGCAGGTACCGGCACCGCACCGGGCACCGCACCGGGGGCGCGGGGAGGGATGGGGGGCTGCCCGGGAGAGGGTCCCACACCACGGCAATACCTGCCGAGCGGTGCCACACGCGTCTGCGGGAGCGGCGCGGGGGAACCCCGAGGAGACGGGGATGGGCGCGGGGCGTCCGCGGAGGAATGGGAAGCCCTACGGGGGGATGAGAAGCCCGGCGGGAGGATGAAGAGCCACACGGGGGGATGAGAAGCCCCGCGGTGGGTTAAGGAGCCCCGCGGTGGGGCGGGGGGCTCGGCCCTGGGGTGAGCGGTGCGGGGAGGCAGCGCTGATGCCCGGCGTGCGGCTTTTGTGCGAGCGCTCGGTGGGTCGGGGACCAGAGCTCGGGGTCCGCGCCAGGAACTGCCCGGCTGATGTCACGGGTGGGGAGAGTCACCGAAATGGCTCAACTCATTGAGATTTTCCGCTTGCGGTGGTCCCCGAGGATGCTTCAAGCCTCTAACTGAAATTTGCTAGGACTGATTCACTGCGGTTTGGGCTTTTCCTCTTCGCGAAACCGTATCTTTCTATGGTAAATTTAAAAGATGCCGAGAAAAGGCACAAAGTAAGGAAAGATAGTAAAGTGGCATGGCAAAATGATCCTTGCAACAAGAAAAAATGTTATGTTAATGATAAAATAATCGCTGTTTCACAGGATCACTAACTAAAGTTAGAGAAGGAAGTAGCAGGCAGGATGCTGAGCAGAAGTGGAGAACTTTAGTCACTTGCCCTATATTACTTTTATAATCCCATGTGTTCAAGTGATACTAATCAGAATCTGTTATAATAAACTGTTTTTTCAGTTCTGCCTTAACAGGCACAAGTGCATCTTAACCATGAGTTTGTTGCATTACCATTTTATAGGCTATTTGGTTTTACTAGGCAACACGCTACAAAGCTCAAGTTCTCCTAGTCTGGCGCCTCTTTTTTAGTATATATATTTCTGGGCTCCTACTTTCTACAGTGCTACTTGGTTGTAAAAACACACATTAAAATAGCATTTGAGGCGGAATGAACACAAAGAAGATCTTCAGGGAAGTATGTCAGGGCTCTTGTAAATGTGCAAAAGGATGAAACTGCGAGGAGGGTTAGTCAAATAATGAAAAGAAAAAAAATGTAGCTATTTATATGCAAAGAGGTCTGGCCTGCAAACTGCAAAAATGATCAGAAACTGAAGCAGCAGCCCTGTGCACTGAATGGGCTGCGAGGGACAGACCACAGCCACCTGCCTGGGCACAACTTGGCCAGAACTGTGCAGGGTGTGATGAGCGTGGTTAGGTGTGACAAGGGCCATCTGAAGCCCTGGGAAGTAGCCACTCTGCTACCATTGGCTGGATTTGTCCTGCACGTGGAGCAAACCCACTAAGTGACAGAAAAAAGAAATGTTCCCCTGGGATGAGAGATGAGATGGGAAGCAGGCAATTCCTGTTAGGTTTGGATGTTCTTGGCCAGTGAAACCAAGAACTACCTGAGCAAGTACTCGCTAGAAGTCTTTACAGAGATTAGAGATTTGCAGGCAAGGGGGAAGATGGGATCAGCCACTAACAAAAGAAATACCCAGCGGCTTAGGGAGATCAGCATCCAGCTGCTCAGTGCCTTATGATTTCCAACTGCAAACTCCTCCAGGCAGCTTTAATCTTTTGTGTGTGTGTGTCTTTGCAGCACTGAGCATGCTGGGGGTGGGGTGATCCTGCCCTCCGATTTGGAGCTTTACGCCCTGCAGTAGCACAAAAAGTAAATCATAGCTCTGCTTTACACTGCTCATTCTGCTCAATCCACCCCAAAAAGCATCACCAAGCACTTGTTTTGCTTTCCTTTATTTTGAGTGTACCAAGCCCAGAAGCCTGCCTTTGCCTGTGGGCTTGGTCACAGTCTGCAGGTGAATGTGCTCATATGTAAGGTTGCTGTGCCATTTGGGATTTCTGTCTTCCTCACATGATTCCTTGAGCTGCTGCCCATAAGTTGATTATTCAGAGCCTGGGACATTCACATCTTGCAGAATCCCATTAATGCAACAGTGAACGGTGGGAAAGCTTTGCAAAACTGCACCCGCAGAGCAGAGCTGACAGTGTGTTGCTGGTGGGTCAGTGAGATGCTGAGTGTGAATTCAGGGGAAAGGTTGCCCCTTTGGTTTGAGTACTTAGAAAGTTGAGGTCACTGTGTTAAGGCAAAGTATAGGAGTTACTAACCATACACAGGCTGTTACAGATGTGAGCAGCCCTGAAATACATCCTTCTGGTTTTCAATGACCATGCTGATGTGTGCTGTGTTTCCCCTGTACATTTGTAAAACACATCATCTTGGTCTGGTGAGGGGCTGATCCCTGGGCAGAGAAGCAGGATTTGGGGGCAGAGCACCCCACAGGCAGAATGAGGGGCTTTGTCCACAGGATTGGTGGCAGCATGGCTCTCCCTGCATGTCCCTCAGCAGGTCCCAGCCTCTCTGGCTGTGAGATCTCCAGATGCAAGAGCTGCTCCTCTCCTGGAACCACTCTCCTTTCCCTTTTCAAAACTGATTTATTGCTAGACCTCCCCGTGATATAATTAGTTTTGTTCCATCTTGGCCTTGAGTGACCTCCTGGCATGCGAGTGGGGATGCTGAATGGCAGGATTTGAGAACAAAGACTTTCTGCAAACACATTCTGGGAAAAATGCTCTGAGAGAGGTCAAGGACTTCAACTGGTTTATGAATCCCTGACAAAAGCATCCATCCTATTTCAGTAGCTGGGATGAGTGGTTACAGACAAGTACTCAGAGTGGGCCTCTAACTTTAGTAGATTTCGTGTCAGACCTCTTGTTAGTACAGCAGAGAGCAGGTGATGAGGCAGTGAAGTCTTTAATATTAACAGGGTAGTGTTATTCTGACCTTAAATCTCTCTTCAGGCATTAGTACTCCTGAATCTGGGGTTCTACAAAGTTGCTGCTGCCAAAAATAATGTCATTCCGCTTCTAGATTGAGCAATGGGAATATGTTAATGCTGGGAAACACTTTATTTATTCTGGTTTGCCTCTTTCAGCAAAGTGCAGAGCCTTTCCAGCAGTTCTTGAAATTCTTGGAGCAGAGACACTAGTCCCATTTCTTCTCTTGTGCTATTTCACTGACATATGTAAAGTTACACTAAAACTGAATTTAATTGCTATTGTTAATGGATAAAGTATATTGCTGTATGGTATCTATAATATTCAGTTATTTGAATTCCCAGAACTTGGCTTGTTTGCTTCATGAAAGAAAATGAAATGCTGACAGTCTTTGTATAACTGTGGCTGGTGATTTGAAGCGAGTTATTTTCATGTTAAGAAGGCAAGATCAAGCACTTTTTTTCCTAAGAAATACTTCGACTTTGCAGTGTTCTAACTGAAAAAAAATCCAAGAATAAGTACTTTTTGGCATTTTTATAGCTTCATATTTGTGAATTCAAGTGCTTTGGTTATGCTGGGTGATATGAGTTTATTTTCTAGATGGAATTAAGAGATAAAAAAATATGTTAAGATTCTAGAGTTTTGATCAATGGTACCAACCCATGACAGAGATATAAAAACATCCCAAAACATCTGAAGGACATGGGCTCTTTTAGATTTTTCTGTTCTGCTCCCTCAGAGGCTCCCCTTGAAAAACTGCATTAATCTTTTTAGCTTGCCAAAATCCAAATAATTCAGATTTGGAACTTTAATTCAAGGTTTCTTTTGCTTTAAAAGCCCCATAGGAAGCAGAATCTCAGCTCTTGCTCTGGCTGCAAGTTGGAGCAGCAGCAAAGCTGCTGTACCTTGCCTTCACTGGAAGGGTTTGCCCAGGCCTTCCCTCCATGACTGACCTGATCCTGCACCACTTCAGCATAATCAATGACAGGGCAGATGCCACGGGGCTTTATGTTCGCATAAGAATTCCCAGAAAAAAAGGGATTTCCTTGCAATGCTTTCAAAGCAACTTTACGGTCTCCTTTGTATTGCTGGAGCGGATTCAGTCTCACGGAGGATTTAGATCTTTGAGCCAGATGTGGGCCTTGGTTACAACAGAGTCAGCCTATTCTGGAGTCCCCATATAACCCTGGCATATAACCTGTGATCCCAGCAGTGTTGCATATTCTCCTCTATTTGGCAGAAAACCCTGAAAAGAGTATTTTAAGATGCTGAAGAGACTGAATCAAAATGAGTGAAGAGTAGGTAACCAGGCTGTGATACACTGATTATCTGTCACCAATATTCTTATTTCAAAATAATTTAAAATTTGAAATATTGCCTTTTTTTCAAGAGGGAATAAAAAGACTTCCTTGCCTACCACCACAAACCAGTCAGTTTTTATTCCCTTTTATTCCTTTTACTTTCTTTGAGTGATCTTGAGAACCCTGCTTGGATGCCTTGTGTGAACAAACACAGCCATGAGTAAGCAGCAATGGCAGGATCAGCCCATCTTTTGTGGTCAAACCCAACCCTCAGTGACCTCCTTCAAGCTCATTATCAAGCTGATTATCAAATGCCGCGTCCATTTCTTGTGGCACCTTGGTGGGGACTGCAAATTGTGGGCAGGTCCATACTAAGGAAAATAAAGAAATTCCTGACCCAGAAATGGAAGCCTCACTACATTTCTACATGGAAGCAGGAATCCCTTGAAGGCAGTTTCCAGGTTTCCAAGTAAATCCATCCTCCAACAGCTGCTGTCTAAGGCTGTGATTCCTCATGCATGAGAAACGGGAGGGTACAAGGTAGAACGTGTCTCCACACTGCACGTGGACAGCAAACCCCTCTGAATCCCAGCAGATGTTTTGGGTTGACAGTGGGAACATTATATGCCTGTTATCATTATATGCCTTTATCTCAGGAAGAAAGGCCATTTGGCACCAATTTGCTCCCTGGCAGTCAGAACGAATTACTGACCTGGTTGAGCGTTGTCAGATGAAGGACGTGCCAGCCTGCAGGAGGGGCAGCTTGCAGAGCCTGTGGTGCTTGCAGAGGGTGTGCACTCACTTCTGTGCACCCCTTTCTCCATACATTCAGTGTGTGTGTGGAATTGCTGTTTTGTACTGAGCTGGAGTTCTTAGAGAGGGCTGCTGATGCCAAACAGTATGGCTCAGCATTTTTCCACCAGCATCTCTTAAAGGAGTCAGTAAAGTCCCACCCTTTTCAAACAGGGGTGATTTTTATTTATTTATTTAGAGGCAGCCAGCCATGGAAGAAACCTGCAGCCAAGGACAGCACAGCCAGGGTTTACCCGTCCCTTTGCAACTTGTGTTTTGTGGCCATGCTTGAGGTTTTCAGTGCTTTCTACAGGAAACATTTGCTGTAGTCTGTGTAGGAATTTACAGCACATGAAGTTGCAATTGGAATGTATCTGAGGTTTCTAAGGAAAGTATCATTTCAGGTTGGCTTCTTCTTGCCACCCTTGGTGGCAGTGGTCAGCAGCTGGGTCTGGGTTCCTGCCCCTCATCTCATAGTTGCTGTAATCTGTGCTTATGGCATTGGTTTGGGATTTTGAGTCGGGGAATGAAGAGAAGTCATCCGTTTGAAAGTGGTCATCATTTCCTCTCTGTTACACAATAGAGATCTGCCATCTTCAAAGAAATCCCCTGATATACCACAGTGTGTCAAGATCTAGGATATTGCATGATCAAATGCAAACAATCTGCAAGCTGACACCGTGTTTATTTAAGTGGTTGAAATACAATGAAGTATGATGTTTATTTAGCTCGTCTTTGCAGGATGGATGGGGAGTATTTGGTGTCAGGAAATTCAGAGGCTGCAGGTGCCATAGCAGAAGTCCTACATCTATATGAGTCTGTGCATTGATCTGGATCAAATTCCCTGTGCCACATCAGATTTGTGCTGGAGGGGTTAATTTTGCACCATCTGGCTTTATGATAGATCAAATGTTTGTGTTGTGGTAGCCAACATGAGGCCAGAATAAGCTCAGGGTAATATGCTTGGCTAATCCAACAGAAATATGATTATGTGCCTGTTGCTCCTCCAGCTCATATCTGCGGTAATGGGTGATTTAGCAACACAAAATAGTGGAGACATGGGAGATGGCTGAGGGCTGGAGCACCTCTGATGTGAACACAGGCTAAGAGCTGGGGTTGTTGAGCCTATAGAAAAGATGGCTTTGGGGGGCTATTGGAGCTATTCCAGTGCCTAAAGGAAGCTGAAGAAGGACTTTTTACAAGGGGCTGTAGTGATACGTGAGTTGGGAATGGTTTCAAACTGAAAGAGAGTCAGTTTAGCTTAGATATGAGGAAGAAATTCTTCCCTGTGAGAGTGGTGAGGCATTGGAGGAGGTTGCCCAGAGAAGCTGTGGACGTCCCATCACTGAAAGTGTTCAGGGCCAGGCTGGATGGGGTTTTGAACAACCTAGTCTAGTGTAAGGTGTCCCTGCCCATGGCAGCAGGGTTAGAACTGGATGATCTTTGAGGTCCCTTCCAACCCAAACCATAGTGTAATTCTGTGACTTGCGGGCTGTAGAAAACCTGAAGATGAATATAAGATGATCTCCTTGCAGTGGGCAACAGAGAGACAATAGGAGTATCTAACTCTAGATACTTAACTTTAAACAAGTCATTAAGGCAGAAAAATTGCAGTCCTAGTGCAGAATGACTTCCTAGGGAGTCACCTGAGAGGCAGAAATCGAGGTGATTTAAGTTTGCATTTTGCATGCTGAAGTGATTTCCTAGGTGCTAATCTGAGGTTAACCAAAACAGAACAGCTGGAGTTCTACTGTATTTTGAAGTATTGTACCTTTCTAGCAGTGAGTTCATTTAAGTGCTGTCTGGGAGGCTCTGCTGTTCCTGTACTTGGCAGGAATCTCAAGACTAATACCTAAGAGGATTAGAGAGCATCACTGAATGTTAAACAAGATCCAGGCTAAGTGGTGTGCACCAGTGAGCTTGTGCTCCAGGGGCTGTTTGGGGAAGCTATTACTTGCTGATCTGGAAAAAAAAAGGTGGGCTTGTGTGGTAAATATTCTTCCCTCAGCTGAATCCTTCCTGTAGATTCTTGTCTCCACCTGCCTGTCTCATGGAGTCCTGTGCTCACTGCCAGTGGTGAGTGTTGCAGGGGATGCAGATGATCAGCAAGTTTCTATTTCTGTGATGCTTTTAGCTCTTCTAATGTGCTCTATTCAACTCTGTATTGAGTTTGAGTGTATCTGGTTTGAGTGAGGGATGGGTGGGCATTCAGCCCACCAACATAAGGTTGAACTGAAGAACTTGTCATAGGAAGCTCAAGTTAAAGACTGTCTTTGGCTTGTAGAGTAATATGACCTTATGGTACATGATTTTCCCTGTAAAATCCACTTAGTACAAAGGAGGGTTGGAAGGCAATGGTGTCCTAGGAAAAAATGAAGTTCTAGGTAGTTTCATGGTATCATTTCACCTGTTTTTCCCTTTCTTTTTCTTTTTTTTACCTTCATACTGATCAAGCCATGAGGATGAATAAGAGTAAGATTCTATAAACCACCGTAGACGTCAACATTATTCAAATATATCTATTCTAAACACAGCATCCTTGTGTTGTGTCACACAGGATGTTGCATTTCTTTGCATTTTTATTGCTTCTATCTTTAGAAGCACCAAAGAATCATGTGTCTCACATTCTTCATTTGGGTTTTGCTCATTTTGTTTAATTTCTTGTATCATAAAGGATTTGCCTGCATCTGCATCTTCTCAATGGAAACAAAGAAGGGACAGCTATAGGAACTAACTGGTAAGAGCTAACTGCTCATGCAGAAACTATATCCTGAATATTGAACATTCTTAAATGCATAAGAATCCAAATGATGGAAAATAACACCATGCAGTGGGCTGGGCTAGATGTTGGGAAAATGCTGGTGCTGTATCTGGAGACAGCCAGGTCCATGGACAGAGATGGTGATGGAGAGCACAGGGATTAGCCAGTGTTAAAACCTCAGCATTGGTCAAACTTATGGGTAGGAAAAAGATATTAAAGCAAGAGTGACATTAGGGAGAGGGAGTTAGTATTATAGCATAAAAGACCTTTTTGTCTGGCTAATCTTTGCTATGGCAAAATGTAACGTCCTAGTTAAATCTACTTTGTACATTGGCACTGCAAATTTTTAAAGATGGTCTAAGGCAGCTGCCTCCAATTGTACTTGCACAGATAAGCTGGAACAAATAAGTAGACAGAAAATCTGGCTAGATTTATCTTCAAAGCATTTTCAAGAAGCTAATTGAAAATTATCCAAGCCACCTTCCTGATTTCTTGTGCATTACTGCATTAATTTGCCAGCGAATGGAAAGTGCTTGGAAAACATACAAAGGATTTGTGAGTGCTAAGCTTTACTATTTGGAATTTATTTAATTATAAGTATGTCCTTGTTCATGTGATAATTTAAAGCCAGTTTCTACTGCTCTCTTTAATGCTTCAGGTCTGGCAGGACTAATCATGTAAAAACACTACTCTGACACAAGGGGTGGGCCAGGGTATTCGTATTGCCCTCTGCTTCCAGGAACTTTATCCCCCGTCCTCCAGCTGTCCCTGCAGCACTGCTGGTGAGCACAGCATTTGGTATACAGTCAGCTGTCTGTTCTCTAGGTGTGTTTCTCATTCCTGAAACTTTCCTGTATAGGGGGGACATACTGTTCCTGTAGGAATTGCTTACAAAAGGCTCCAGGCTGGTCCCAATGCCAGTCCCAACAATAGCAGCATCCTCCATATTGCTGAACCAAACAGTTGATTTTTAAAAGTGTGCTAAAAAATATAAGGGTAAAAATATAACCCTTGTTGTGAGCTGGGTAAAGTTTCTGAGGAGCCAGGAAAACAATTAAATGTTGCATCGAAACAATTCACACATCCCATGCTTACTTTTATCTCCTTTTACCTGAATCAGTGCCCTAAAGACAAGTCCTGTTCACAGGACTGAGATGTGGATTTATCTCACTTCTGGGAGGCTTCCCTGTTCCTAGAGCAGCCAGTGTATTACATTTGATCCATATGGTGTTTATCAGCCACGAGAGAAGTAATACTGCTAATCCTCTGAAGCCAAACTATTCCCAAAAAATTCAGTGTGTATTACCAAGAGAAGTTAAATGTACAAATCCAGATGAATTTGTCCCTTTCTGAAGTAGCATGGACTTGGTACTTGGATGTGGACTTTAACAAAATTCAAAGTACTTGTTCAGTAAGATCAGTCTCACTCACAAACTGAGGAAAATAAAGAAGACCTGTGGCAGCCACCAAGCACTGCCTGAGGCTGCTCCTCCCCAGTTTGCAGCACACTTTCTGATTATTTTAATCCCCTATGCCTGTTCCTTAGGAAATATTGCAATATATGCCATAGAACTGAAAAAATTATTAAGTCTGTTCATAAACTGTGCTCAGCTATGGAAAGCTGAAGTTATGAATAGATGTTATTTGCCACAATAATACCATATAAAAATCAAAAACCATAGTGTGAGAGGGAAGATTAACTATTACTGGGCATGTTTCAGCAAATGGGATTATTTTGCATGTCAGTTATGAGTTAATGTGTAACATTAATCTAATCACAGTCTTTGGCAGAAATACAAAATGTTTTTAATTGGTCCTGTGACTTTTTAAATGATCACCTGATGAAAAGCTTGTAAATTTTACTATTGATTTAATGCTAAATATTAGCAGGAGGAGGCTTTACAGATTTCATCAGGAAATACAAATCATATGCTTTCATTGCCTTGCTACTTCTGCTGTGTTGACTCAATAATGTTGGCACTCTGGAACCAGCTGTACAGTGGGGAAAAAAAAGAAGGGTTGAAATCTTGCAGAAAAATGAGGAAATCTATGGTGGTGAGATAATAGCACTGGGACTGATTCAATGTAAGCAAGACATCACCAGCTGAGTCATTAAAAACAGAGATGAATGGGATGCAATAAATGGATGACTCGGATGAATAAGAATGATTAGGAAGTGCGTGAAGTTGCTTGGGTTTTTTTCCCTAAAGATTATATTTTGTCCTCTAAAGTGGCATATGGCTCCTATGAAAGTTAATACCCACAGTGAATGTGTCACAGCCAGTTTATAAATACTTTAAGAGATGACAAGCAGCTCAGTGGACAGCACAGAACAGGAGTGGGCTTCCTGCCCACAGCACCTGGGCGCAAGTCATTAGCTCAGATCCATCAGGAGGTGTCCAGGAGGTGGGTTGGGGCCGAGAAGGCTTTTGGGTGAGGGGAAACATCTGCTGCTTGGAGGAAAGACTGGTTGCTTTCTTGGAAATGTTTCACCTTGTTTTCTGTTAACTAGGACAAAAAGTGACTGAAGTTGAAGGGGAGGGTGATGTGGTCACCTGGATCTCCTGCCACTTCAAGGAAAAAACATTTAATGAAAAGCTGTAATTTCTTTCCTGATTCATGAACTATCAAAATATAAATCCATGAATTATCAAAGGAGATATCCTAGTGCTGGTAAAGAGACAGTAAGAGTGTTTCCTCCAGGGTCAAAATGGGCCAGTTTGGGAGCTTCTGGCTCCTGATTGCATCAGGTAATAACAGAGATTGGCTTTTTCTCCCTGCTGAAATTGGTGAGAGCACAATCAGTCCCCAGCCAAGTAACCTTCTTTACAAGTGCAGTCAAATGTAACATCAGACATGAGTCTGATACAAGTTTGATGGCACAGTGTGCAGCTGCAGTCAGTGGCTGCCGTGAAGGAGGCACGTTTGATTTACATGAACATGAGCCGTTCCGCCCCTTAGAGCCTGATTCAGCGCCTGGTAATCACTCCTGACTTTAACAGAGTGCTAAAGCAGTCTTATTTATTGCTTCCAATATTGCATCCAAAGATGAGAAACAGATTTAGAGCTGTAAGAGTCATAAGAACATTGGAGAGGCAAAAAAGTGGAAAAAATAGAGCCTTGCACCAAGGAGTTATCTTTTTGTGCCAACACATTACAACAGTCTGTCTCTGCAGAAGGATTTCAATGCCTGCAGTTAGGTTTTGCATTTATATGTTGCACATCAGAGTTGTAAGGCAGGAGCTACCTGGAGGAATCCAGTGTGGAGCTTTAAAGCAGTGCCTTCCTGGCTGTCAGGCTCACCTGCTCTGCATCAAATTCCTCGTGGAAATCTGGACTTTGAAATAGTCCATGCACTCTGACAGTGTGATTAAGATAATTTTTTAATCTCCAGACAGGGTGATTAAGATAATTTTTTTCCAATGAAAGGTGAATCTCATTTGTTTATCTTACCTTAAGGACTAGACCTGTGTAGCGCTGCTGACCTGAATTATTAATATTTGGTGGCACACGTGGTCTGTCCTCTGCCCTTCTGGGGCGGGAGCAGGACCTTGGTGCTGTTCTGAGCATTGTGTTCTGCCAGATACTCCTGTCCCGGTGCCTGCAAGGCCTGCCAGTACAGGAAAGCACATCAGTGCTTGTGCACACCGTTAACTGCTTGGCAAATGTCGGTATGTTTTCCAGCAACACACAGATAAGTATCAATGTCTTCAATAAAGGCTGCAATATTCCCAGGTTACAGCCATCTGAACATGGGGCATTTTATCAGGGAAACAAATACCCTTTTCCCCATATTCCCTACTGATGAGGCTTATTGCCATCTCAGGGAAAACATTTTTATAGGAACCCTTCAAACACATACTGGCAAAAAATACTGGGAAATAGAGGATGCTTTGAAGATGCTGTCTAATAAAACAGTTCTCATATTTAAGACCAGTATTCAAGGGAGAACCTTATTATTTTCATCATTTATAGTTCAGCCAAGGCATTTGAGGTAAAATACTCTTGGTTGCTGGCACGGTCAGGTGCTGCAATGCACAGGAACCGGTTGAAAGAAGGCAGTCTGCATTGGTAATCAGGTTAGAGTCAGCTGCCTCTGCCCTCCAGCTCGCTCCGAAAGGGCATGCAGTCTAATTAGTTGTAGAAAGGATTTTACTGAATAGTTGTAAACAGATCTGAGGGCTTGGAATAAAATCAATCTGACTGTGGAAACTTTTCAGGATAATTATAAACTGTTATTGGCAGAGTGTGAGGGAAACCAAAGGACTTTAAGCAGTGGGGAACTTTGCAGTTGTGTGGGCTGCTCTCTGCAAGGGAAAGGAAACGGGTGGAGGCTTGTGGGAGTCTAACCCTGTCTTTACCAGAGGAGAGATAGGGGGCTTCAGCTCCTGTGGAGACTTCCTTAAGGGTGCTTTTTTTTTAATGCTCTTGAATATTTTGTTCTTTTCTATAATGTTAATGATGACCTGACAGCTGAGGTACCAACAGACCCCATAGTGGAGGGCACATGACCAGGCGAACTGCACAGTGAGATGCTTATACTTATTTAAAAAAGAAAAAAAAAGGAATAAAGGAACAATATTTGCAGGCTTTGAGCATGATTTTATATAAAGACATGTAAAAATTCTCCTTTCACAGGTCAGAATGGTCTTGGCTCAAACCTTCACCATCTCCCTACTGATGTAAGTGCTGAAAATTGCATCTTCTGGACAGGCCAGTCCTCGCTGCCCCCTGAAGTCATCCCTGCCACCAGCCCACCTTGACCTGCTGCTTGACTCTGTGTTCCTGTTCATGGCAATGCCCCAGAATTCCACAAGAGAAAATGGGTTTTGTTTCACTCAGACTCTTGACTTCTCCCACCCATCTCCTCATCCCGGCAATGCCAGCCAGACCTTTGGTGCTGCGAATGGGCGGGATCCCTGTGGCACCCCCCTGAGCAATGGCATCGCCTCCTCAGGCGTGCCAAGCCCCTCTGACTCGTGTGCTGAACCCCTCTGCTCCAGCACCCCGGGAGAGGAGACACAGCTTGAGGAAGGGATTAAATATGTGTCAGCTGAAGGAGAGGAACTGGCCTGCGGCTGGGGGGGCTTCACCCCTGGCTGCTTACAGCTCTGTAACACGTCCAAGGGTGTCTTGTTCTTCCTCTGTGTGGCCTCCTTCCTGCAAGGCATGACAGTGAACGGCTTCATCAACACCGTCATCACCTCCATCGAGCGCCGCTTCGACCTCCGCAGCTACCAGAGCGGGCTGATCGCCAGCTCCTATGACATCGCGGCGTGTGTCTGCTTGACCTTTGTCAGCTACTTTGGGGGGAATGGACACAAGCCACGGTGGCTGGGTTGGGGAGTGCTAGTCATGGGCTTGGGCTCCCTGCTCTTTGCCTTGCCCCACTTCACCACGGGACAATACGAGGCACGCTTGGCGGCCGAGGTGGGCGTCTGTGGTGGGAACCAGAGCCTGCCGTGTTCCCAGGCTGCCTCCAGCCTCTCCAGCTACAGGTTTGTCTTCATGCTGGGGCAGTTTCTGCACGGGATGGGAGCCACGCCGCTCTACACGCTCGGCGTCACCTATTTAGATGAAAACGTCAAGACTAACTACTCCCCTGTGTATATTGGTGAGTGGAGCTGGAGGGGCAGCTCGAACCCATGAGCGGGGTGATGGGAGGGAGGACATGGTCCCTCTGCCTCACCACCCAACAGCCCATGTTGGGAACACCTCGCCTGACACTGCCCAGTCTTTTGTTCCTGGTAATGGGGAGGTGGAAATCAGAGGGACGTGGCAGCTGTCGGGGAGGTTTTGATTATTTACTGAAAAGAACAGTGAGCGCAGCTGGGTATTTTTCCTCCCACAGTGCAGGCCTTGCAGATCAGGAGGTGCCTCCTGCTCCTGGCATGGGGCCAGCTGGGGAGAGCCCTCTGGCTGTGCCCTGGTGTGTGTATGGCATTAGCATCTCTGGCAGACTGCCATGAGGCCATACCCCATCTGTGCAAGGGGACATAGAACTGCAGAATAGTTTGGGTTCTAAGGGACCTTTAAAGGTCATCTAGTCCAACCCCCTGCAATGAGCAGGGACACCTTTGACTTGATCAGATTGCTCAGAGCCCTGTCCAATCTGACCTTGAATGTTTCCAGGGATGGAGCATCTGCCACCTGTCTGGGCAGGCTGTGCCAGCGTTTTCCTACCCTCATTGTAAAAAGCTCCATTCTTATATCTAATCTAAATTCTTAAATCATCACCCCTTTAGTGCCATAGCAGAGCAGGATGGTCACTGGGTTGCTCAGCTACTGCTGGTGCAAAGCACAGCCAAGAGCAGAGACTCAGCTCATTCCTCTGTGTTGCTGGTCACTTAGCAGCTGCCAAATACTTACAGTTCCATTTGGCTTGTCCCTTACTGTAAAAATTCTCAGGTTGGATGCAAAAGTTTCCCTGGAACAGAAGGGTGAGATGAAAACCTCGTAGAACTATCTGTTTGTGTCTCAGTGGTTTAAGGGAGAGGGGTGATGTGACCAGAGGCTGAGCATCCTGCATCCAGGAGGGAATTGGGCTGGGAGTGCTGGTCACCAGCAATGCTCTGCAGCATCTCTGGCTGACACACTGCTGGTTGTCTAACACAGCTTGTTTTCCCTTTCAGCTGTTTTCTACACTGCTGCAATCCTTGGGCCTGCAGCGGGTTATCTGGTAGGAGGAATGTTTCTAAATATTTATACTGAAATTGGCAGAGAGTAAGTTGTTAAAAAAAATCTTGTTCCTTTCCCTTTATGCTCTAAGTTTCCTCTGGGGTAAAAAATAAATAATAACAATGATCTGGAGCAATGACCTAGTGGCTGGGTGCAAACGTACCTGTGGTGTTCGGTGGTGTATCTGCAGTGGGGAGAGACTGGAAGGGTGGTTTGCATTAGTGCTGGTACTGGAGGAAAATTGCTGACAAACCTGTCAGCTTAAATCCTCCTTCACGCTGCACTGCCTGTGCTAATGAGGCTACGAGCAGCAGGTGAATTTTTTGAATGGGTTCCCTGACAAGGCAGTGTGACCAACATTGCTGCTAGTCCTCCCAGTCATCCCACCAGGATGTTTAGTCCCTCCTTGCTTTGTGGTATTTGTAATTCATTCTTGTTTCCTTACAGGTTCTTTGGCAGGTTGTGGTTTAGTTGGAAGGGACTTTAATGATCATCTAGTTCCAACCCCTCTGCAATAGGCAGGGGCACCTTCCACTAGACTAAATGAATGGATTAAAAAGAGGGGAATGGGTTTTCAGGGGAAGGAATGTGTTATCTCCACCAGTTTTCTTGCAAACTGTGGGTTTGGGGTAGAACAAGGATCTTAGCAACCCTCAAAGCGCAATTGAAAAGGGGTGAGGTGAGTGTGCAAGCCAGAGGTTAAATGAGAATTGAATTATACAGTTTCCTGGGCTTGTTAAGTGTTGTGCTCTCTGGTAAGACAGGCAGCACTGTGGTGTGCCAGGAGGGATGGTGGACATGGCAACCCCATCAGATCACCATGGGGGAGGCCAGAGCTTTGTTTCCTTCACTGTCATCCCCTCTGTGTCGTCCCAACCGCTGCCAGCCTCAACAAGAGGCACACTGAGCTATCGTGCTCTGTTCCCACCCACCACCTCTCTCCCTTGTGTCCTTTTGGCTTCGCTTCTCACAGGATCAGCATCTCCCCGGAGAACACGCTGTGGGTGGGGGCATGGTGGATCGGCTTCCTTGGGGCCGGAGCAGCCTCCCTCCTCATCTCCATCCCCATCCTGGGGTACCCCCAGCGCCTCCCAGGTATGTGGCTCCACCACAGCTTCAGGGTTGGGGCTGGGACTGTGCTGCTCACTCTTGCCTTGGGGCTTGCATCCTCATACACGTGTGTAGCTGGGGCCTCAGGGGTAAAGGAAGAACTTGCAGTGCTTAAGTTGTAATTCCTAAATGGATTTCACTGTCTTGGCTTCCCATCTGCGTCTTTTACTGCTTCTCCCTTGCAGCTGTTGGCGGAGGGAGGATGTTGTGTTACATTTTCCCTCTGCAAATCCTCAGCTTCAGTGGCATCCACATCCCGTGTCTGACATGCTCCTTGTTCCTGTTTGCCTCTCCTTTTCAGGATCCCAGAGATATATCGTTATGAGGGTGTCAGAGGCTCATCAAATAAAGGATGGGAGCCACAAAAAAGCATCGGATCCGGACTTTGGGAAAACAGTCAAAGATCTGCCTCGGTGAGAAAACCACTCCATGCCCGAGGTTCAGGGAGCCCTGTCCATAGGGGAGAGGCTGAGGTTGCTTTCAGCCCTGCCAGCTCAAAGGTTTTGCCTGTCTTCAAGCAATGACACTTTCTTGTGTCAAAGTGCCTGGTCCCATCAGCATCTGGGATGAACCAAAACTGGTGCTGGGGGTCATATGGGAGAGCAGGGCACAAGTGGCTGGTCCCATCTGGGGTTTTCAGAAGCACACATCCATGTGTGCAGATCCACCTGCAGTCCTATGCCACACTTTGAGCTTCACCAAGAGTGGTCTGGTGCCAAGCTTTAGGTGACAGGAGATGCCCAGGCATTGCCAGCTCATTCCCTCTCCCCAGCAGCATTATTTCTGCCTGTTTGCTTATGCCTGGCCTCACCTGGCCCAATTGCATGTTTTCCAATGTCTCCTCCTCCTCAACCCCTCCGGGCTTTTTTCCTTTCCTCTATTTTTGCTTTTGTTAGATCTCTGTTTTGTCCTTTTAATGAGAAACGAGATGAAACAGGCCCCCTGATTCTCACAGCTCCATTCCAAATCCAGGGAACAAGACATACTGCACTGTAGCTTTCAGTTCCCTTTCTCTTTTATTCTTAGTTTCCTTTTTTTTCCTTTTGCCTTCACATCTTCCAGACACCTTTTATGTGTTACTACTTCTTATCTCTCCAGCAAGGCAGTGACACAGCAACTTGCTTAATCCCCAGCACAGCTTGGCTCAGTGGTGCAGGCAAGCAGGCTTGTACCAAGAGAGGTCTGGGAGGAGGTGGTTTAAAGGGATCCTAGCTGGGAACAAGCCAGTGGCCAAAATAAAATGTGGTCTTTTAACCTGGGAACTTTTGCTATGGATCTTTACAATCTTTTTTAATTTTTGTTTGTTTGTTTGTTTTTTGGTTTTTTGTTCTGTTGAGTTGTACTTAAAGGGAGGGCAGGGGGAGACGTGCTTGCTGCTTTATTTACAGCTTGGGGTGAGCTGGCATGCAGCCTCTGGATGTTGCAGAGATACCTGGGTATCGATTCCTTTTGGAGCTTGCAGTCAATAAGGGGATTTTTCTTTTTTCTCTTTGTCCCAGGACCATTTTTAGGGAGGAGATTGTATCCATATGTGACGGTTGCTCCATGCAAAGGCAAACACTCAGTGTTGCCAAACCCCAGGCTGCTGCCAACAATTATTTCTGAGCTTTAGTTGTGGTCTTTGCCGTTGTGCTGGCAGAGGAGGAGGGAAGCAGGTGCTCAATACTGGAGTTTTTGGCAACACTTGATCTGTGTTGTGTCAATACAACGACTCACGTTGGTCTGGAATTCTTGGAGACTTTGTAGGAAGTTTACCAGGGGTTAAGACAGTTTTATGAAGAATATTACATTGAACAGATTTCAATACTGTTATTAAATGGCATTCTTGACTGGGTGCCATTTTCCAAGGTCATGGCTTATTCTCTGCACGGAAATTGAATTCAAAACCTGCATTTAAATAATGATAAGGTTATGACTAAAACCAACGCAGAGAAGGATGAATTCAGTGGTTGGTGCTTTTCTTGCTTGTCTGGAACAAAGCTCCCACTGTTTTTTGGTGAAGGCTATCTGACAGCAGGAGAGGAGACAGTCCTCCTTCAGGAGCATCTTCTTTCATCCCTTGTTCCTGAAGGACAAATAGCTGAAGGTGGGCAGCTCACATCAAACAATTTAGGTCAGTCCAGACCTTAGTGTGGTTTTTCGCTTGAAAGCAAAAACCTAGCAGACTTCTGTGGTCCCTGGTTTTGATTAATAAAAGGGAAGTGCCTTAAAGGCTTGCTATTCTGGAAACTTGCATTAAAGAGGAGCTCACATCTGTGCAGGCAGCTCTTGGGGACACGTGGACCAGGCTAGAGAGTGAGGCCAAAGGACACTCACTGTTCCTTTTGTTTTAGTAAGGGTTCATGTGCTACAGATTTTCTCACAATATGGAACAGGAACAGTCTCACAAAGATAAGCAGAAATACTGATGAAATGAAATACTGTTCCATGCCATCAGGTCCTCTCTAAGCAAGGTTAATGAATTACTGTATTCACAGTGCTGCCTAAGAGCAGGAGCTTACAGGAATGCAGCCCATACAGCTTAATCCTCTGCCCTGAAGAGACTTCTGTCTTAACTCTTGGGCTGAAAGCGCCTGATAAAATAGCATTTTCCTTTCTCTGGTTCCATATGATTGCTCTCCTGGAATAACCCTTCCTGTCAGAGCAGAGGGACTCAAACAGAAGGCATGTAGAGCTGTGCCAGGAGGGGAGGTTTTGTCCTAGTGAGGTGGGGGACTAAGTTTGTGAGGATCACTCTGTCTGTCAAGTCCTGATCTTCAACGTGAGCAGCTGTGGTCAATATTTCGCTAATCACTCTTGGACTGGGACTTTGGTTTGTGTCATGGCTTTACTGCAGCTTCCCTGCCCTCTGTTCCCTTGGTGGTGGTGACAGTAGGTGTCATGTTCTATTGATGTAAGGAAATTCTCCACTTCGTGTGAGTAAAGCTGCATAAATCTGAGGCTGAGCCTCGCATGTCTCTCGCTCACTTGTACTACAGTGGGTTTTCTCTCATCTCACATTTCCTCCGGAGCAGGAGGTGCTAAGTGACTGTTCCTTTCTGTTCAGTGAACATCTCATGGTATCCCTGTTGCTGCCATTGTTGCAGGATGACGGGTTTGTGTCCATCTCAGAAATGGGATAACCTGTGGGATAACTGGTCTGGGCTTGGCTTGGGGAAAGTCATGTGGCAGAATTTCAAGCTTGTTATAAAACATCCCCTGCAAAGCAGTGTCAGCCCTCTTAGTCCAATATCCGAGGTAGCAAGAAATAATTGAGACCATCCCATGTGCCTGAGGGCCTTTCTGTGTCTCAGAGATGGGATTGTTGCTGGATCTGCATATAAATGACACATGGCAATTTTTCAGCTCTCTACTAAATCCTAGTGGGTCAAAATAAAATCTGTTTACTCAACTTATACATTAAGCTTCAAGTAAAAGTGTGCTTAGATTGTGGGAGAAAGATTACTTCTGGTTTTTAGTGGATATAAGGTGTCTTGGAGATGTTTCCTCCATATAGAAAGGCTTGCTTGGTATTTCCCCTAAGGTTGTTATTGTTCTGAGGATGTAGGTGAACAAATAATGTGTGTATGTGAGGATGTAGCACTGCTTTGTTCCCTGCTCTTGGGTGAGTCAGGAGTCCCAAGATATCTGCCATCAGGGTCTAATAAAACCTTGAAATGATCGAGATTTGTTGAGGAGTAATGTCTTTTCAGTATTGCCCCATTTAGGAACAGAAGATACTCAGCCTGACCCTAAATGCTGGAAAATTACTGAAATCATCCATGTGGAAGTCATGGGTGCCCTGGATGTGAATGATATCACACACATACACTGTAACATCTACTCTGTGCAGGTACCTAGGGACAGCTAAGGGTACCCTCAGCATCCTTCCTTAGCTGGTAGGACTCAATAAGCATTAAGGAAGAAGGTCATTGCTCTTTCAAACCCCAATTAGCTCCTGTTTCATATTTTTTCTTTCAAAGAGGTGCAGCATGATAGGATGCTACCTCATCTTATGTGTGATCCTTCTGACTTAAAGATAGGAACAGACCTGAAGTCAAAATGTGCCACAGTGATTAAATTCCAATATATTTGTCCTTCACAGATCAGTCCTGCTACTTCTGAAGAACCCCACCTTCATCTTCCTCTGCTTAGCGGGAGCAACTGAAGCCACCCTCATTGCTGGGATGTCCACATTTGGACCCAAATTCCTGGAGTCTCAGTTTAGTTTAAGTGCCTCTGAAGCTGCTACCTCTTTTGGTAAGCAAATCATGCTTTTGCAATATTTTCCCATTTTGGCTACAAATAGAAGAGCACTTCAGCTCATTTAGAGTGGAGACAAATGCTTTGCTGTTCATTCATGGAGTGGTTATCCTCTTCAGCTGTTAGACAGGATTGTTTCCCATCAGCACATCTCCACCAAGTGAATTTTAAGAGCAGAATCTACTGACATCAGGAAGAAATGTGTCACTTCTGTAGCCATCTGTTACCCTCTAGAGGAAGGCAAAATAATTGTAGCCTGTTTCTTCTAGTGCATTATCAGGAAATATTGACTAAATGTTTCCTCTAATGGGGGATGTCTGAGCTGGAAAACATATTTTGTCAGGATCCTCATGTAGCTGCCGTAACACAGACCAAGGAAGTGATGTCCAACAAGCATCAATACTCTTGATGTGCTTCTCTTTACATCAGTTTTAAGATCTCTGGGTAGGAAGAGCTGCCTTACCAGGCTCATGCCACGTTACCTGAGCTATTATGGAGGACCACCTGCTATAGCAATGTCCACTGAACGCCCACCAAGAAGCCAAACAGCAACCAAGGGGTCATTTATATACAAGACACACTGCAATTAATTTATTCAAACATGAAAATTTCTGGTTGACATTTCTAAATTTGCTTGTGTTTTTTTCCCCCCTTGTTTTTTCAGGTTATCTGGTCGTGCCAGCTGGAGGTGGCGGCACATTCCTGGGAGGATTCCTTGTGAAAAAATTTAAACTCCGCTGTTCAGGAATCATCAAATTGTGTTTATTTTTCACAGTGTCAAGTCTGCTGGCAATATTAGTATTTTTTGTCCACTGCCCTAACATGCCAATGGCAGGAGTAACCCAGATGTACAATGGAAGGTAACAACAACCATCCCATCTGTCTGTGCTGCAGGGCCCTGGTCAGAATAGATGGATAACTCCAAACACACAGTGCTGGTGGCAGTCACGTGTGAATGTGTTGGGAATGAAAGTTGATGCCTAGTCAGACCTACAGACAGATATTGAGGGTGAGACACAGAAAACTGAACATCTTAACTTTTACAACTAGATGGAGTTTATGGAAGAGACTCCCTAGTTAGTAATGGAGGGGACATCAGCAATGCCAAAATATAAGATACTCCACTCTTCAGTTGCCTTCACAGTGTCCTCCACCTCTAGCCAGTGGGATAAATTGGACCAAAAGTGGGAATTTGGTCTCCAAATGGAATTGCCACCCTAAGAGCAGGTCGCTTAAGCTCCCTTGGTAGCTGTGGGAAAGAGATAGCTCCAGGGTTTAAATTGGGTGAGCTGAAACCCTTCCCAACCCTGGCTTTATACTCCTTGGGGATCCATCACATCTACTGTCTACCTTTCTCTTCCTCTACTCATTTCCTCCTAGAAAATGCTATTCACTGACTGCTTCTGTGTTTCACTTAGTGCTTTGCCTGGTGGTTATCTCAACCTGACAGCAGCCTGCAACGTGGAGTGTGGCTGTTTGCAGGAGACCTACAGCCCTGTCTGTGGGAGTGATGACATTATGTATTACTCTCCCTGCCACGCTGGGTGCAAAAAAGTGTCTGAAAACCTCAGGAATGGCAAGAAGGTATGTCTTCTGAAAGCACTGTGTATTAACAAGGCGGTGGCACATCTTTGGAGTGATTTGCCTGGCTCTGCAGAAGTGTCCACAGGTTTGAGTTTTGCTGCAAATCCGTGTAAAAGGCTGGGGCAGGATGGATGTTCTCAGGTACAGAAGGTACCCTGAGGTCACATGCTACTTTGCTTCTCTCATTATATCCAATCATCTTTGCCTCATTCTGGGTCAAACTGTGCTGAAATCCAGGGTAAATCACCCAGGCAGGCAGGTAGCTTGGTAGGCACCTAATCCCTGCCCTAGTGCTCATTTTGGCTCTTCAATGAATATGATGCAACTCCTCATTCTTCTGATACGTTGCTCACAGAGCCAGGCAAAGGCTTAAGAAGGGTAGAGATGATACTCAGCATTCAAAAGCTGCCTGGCAGAGTTAATATTTCTTACTTAATGACCTACTTTGAAACAGAGATGTGTCAAGAATGCAGCTTGATTTCCACTTCCCTCCATTCTGGGAGTGAAAAAAGCTGTTTTCTGCCCTCCCTGAATTTCTTTATTTTTAAAGCTTTGACTAGCACTGTGCTCTCCTTGGCAGAACACCCATCAGCCTTTCTTTTCCAGGTCTATCGTGATTGTAGCTGTGTTGACAGAACCCTCGTGCCCGGCCTCAGCTATGCAGACGCAGGGAAATGCACCTCCTCCTGTGCTAAAAAGTCCTTGCTCCTGTGCTTCATGTTTGTGGTCATCCTCTTCACCTTCCTGAGCAGTATTCCTGCCCTGACTGCCACTCTGAGGTAAGCACAGGATGGCCTCATTCTCTGCTTGTGCTGCAGGAAGCCTCAGTATCCACCTCTCTACTTTATCCCACTGGCTCAAGCCGTGGGGAGGGTGTGATGGGAACCAGCTCAATACTGGCAGCCTGAAGACACCAGGACTAATTCCCTTTCCAGTCTAGCTGGGAAAGCAAATTTCAGCACTGGAAGCTTTATCATCTGACATGGGATACACACATGTTTATAGCAGTCGTGGGGGCACATTGCACTGGGGTGATCCTTGGTCTCCAGAGGGGGTGAAGGTCCCAGGTATGCTAGACTGAAGGATGTGGCATTGCAGGGCAGGGAGGTGCCAGGCAGCCTGGCAGCATTTTTAAACAAACCCCTTTCGTTCCCCAGGTGTGTCTCTGACAGACAAAGGTCCTTTGCACTCGGGATCCAGTGGATTGTGGTACGAACACTAGGTATGGAGCAGAGTGAATTTGTGCACTGGTATGATCTGGTGTTTTTGTGGAGTGTGTGCCAAGCTGTCACCTAACAATAAAACACATTGGGCTGGAAAAGAAAGGAGGAGGACATGCACTGTTGAAAGGAGGATGCTTTCTTTTATTTGCTGTCATTCAGAAAAACCTAATTCCATTTGCAAACTGAATCAAAGGTTCTGTGACGTGTGGCAGAGGAGCAGTGTCCTGGCAGCATGTCCTTATCTTAAGAAAAAGGAGCAAAGGTATTGAAGCTCCTGTGTGTCTTTTGGCTCTTGTGCAACATGTAGGTCAGGATGGTCAAAAGACCTGCTGGACTCTCAGATCTTAAAATCCAACATATTTTTGATACCTCTGGATGCTGCAAGATTAGTTTTTCTAATTGTGGTAGCAGCAGAGCCTGATGCTTTCTTTTGCAAGCACCTTGTGACTTGCAGAGCTAGTGTGTAGGTGCTGCCCAACCTAAAGGTCCACTCTCTCTTCCCACAGGAGGCATCCCTGGCCCCATTGCCTTTGGGTCCATGATTGATAAATCCTGCCTGCTCTGGCAGGACCAGTGTGGTGAGCAGGGCTCCTGCTACGTTTACCAGAACTCAGCCATGAGCCAATACACCCTCATCGCTGGACTGGTCTACAAGGTAATGCAACCAGTTACCTTCACTCTGATAAAGCAGGCAGGTCTTTAGGAGATAACATTTTGCTCTGGGAGAGAATTTCACAAAATTGGGTTGTCCTGATCTGGCCTCCACCAGAGGAAATTCAATTTTTACATGAGAAATGTTCTCAGGGAAGTCAAAAGCCCTGCTTCCTTCTCACCAGGTAATGGTACTCCAGATGCCATTATTCTCTTAAATTCCCATTATTTTCTAAGTTTACAGCTTCTCTGGTGCCATATGAAATATCTCCTCTTCTCCAAACAGTAACCAAAGTGATTTTTGCTTGAAATGGAGTAAAATATATAACTGCAGTGTGTTAGTGAGAGTGAGAGATGGCTTTGTGGGCAGGCTGTTAATAACCATTCCCTGATCACTGATAGAAAATAAGAGAGCTTGGTGCTGTGTTTTTTATTTATTAGCAGAAAAACATCATTTTAACTGCTCCCAAACAAGCACTTGCCCTAGACAGTAGTGTTTTGCAATTGCTGTGATGAAGAGGCTTTCAAAAGCTTTCCAGCAAATGGCTCGGGCAGAGTTGTCTCATGCAGCACTGTGCTCCAGATGTCTGTGTGGGGCAAACTCTCACTGTCCCATTGCTGTGGGGCTGGCTCAATTCAGATTTTTAGCCCTTCTGCCTCTGTGCTGCTCTGCTGCCCAGTCTAGCATCCAGCATGATCTCTTCCTCAAAGCTTGGTCAGCAAATCTCATTCCAGATGTGGGATAGGCACCAGGTTTTGCAGGGAGCAGAGAGTAACAAGGTGTCTTTGTGGCTGCAGGTGCTTGGGACAACCTTCTTTATAGTCGCCTGTTTACTCTACAAACCCCCCCCACCTGAATCCACTCCAGGCAGCTCGGATGCATCCGAAAATGGCAACTGTGACCTCCAAGAACACAAGCCTTCACTGCCAACTGAAGAGAATACATAGTGCTGTACTCATGCAAGTGACTTTCTCAGCCTCAAAAATACTATGAGAAGACGTTATGCAGTACCCAGGAGTTTTTAGATTTACAATAATATTATAATTTTTTTTTTTTAAGCTGAAGATAAATAATTTAATTAACCACTGGTGTGCTTTGCTATTTTCTTAATGGCAGAAGCACATTTAAAGTCGTGTGCTGGTGCCATGTGCAGTTATTTAATTTTATTTAAAGAAAGGGCTACCATAGCTTTATTCTATGTCTGTGACAAGCGAGGACTGTGTTCTCCACTCATGGAAATAAGCACTGGTAACTCCAATGGAGCATGAGAGGTTTAAGCCACCAGAGGATCTGGGCCCTAATATCTCAGTCGTAAAGCCAAGTGTAGCAAAACTTCTGTTGGGACTTCCCAAGCCTGGAAAGGGCACTGCTGTCCTGCAGTCTGCATTGAAATGAGGACAACTGGCCCTTAAACTGCTGTATGCAAAGCAGATGGCCCTGGCAGTGTCCTCCTCCTTCCTGTGACACACAGCACTGCTCCGTTTGTCCAGGAGCAGGTTCTCTCATTATGCAAGTTACAATTCCCGTGTGAGGGGAGATGGGTTTAAGAGGAGATTTGATTAGCAAATCCATCAGTACACTATGGGCAGCCTTCCCCTGAGCTGCTGAGCACTGTACACTCACTGCCTCACTCATCGCAGGGTTTACACCGTGGTGACACTTCATTTCTTTTCTTGCATTGTTTTAAAGTGATGTCTTTTGTAATGTACTGTGCAAAACTTGAACTTCTTGCTGTTTGCTGTGTGTGGGAAGATGTGAGATACAGATCTATGCAATGCTTCTCTTCTGTTGTTCTGTAAAGACTTTGGGTTTGGGTAGGTGGAAAAGTTAGAATGAAATTTAGTTTGCCTCTAGACCACTAGTTTAAGGCATAGCCTTGTGGGAAGGGGAGCCTGTTTTGTAATTGGCCTGCTTGCAAATAGAGAGGGCAGTGTTCCCAAAATGATGTTTGAATGTGTGCTTGCAATACTGACCAGGACCCTTTTTGAGGGGCAAAAGTAGAATTTGGGCATGTTTATGTCTGTCTTCCCTCTGAGTCCAGATCAGGCAAGGTTAGTGCTTGATCTGCCTATATTTGCACAGCCACATGATCTGGGTACATCTCCAGAGGACCTACATTACTGAGGTGCAAAACTGGTGCTTTTTTTTTTTGTGCCAGCTCCTATTTAGAATTACTTTGTAGATATTTTTGTATATTTTGTGTATTTATGCTTTCAAAAACAGATACAGGATGGGCATTTTCTTCCTTTGTTAGCAAAGGACTGACTCTCAGAGCAGAGGGGAAGCTCTTCCTGTTGCAGACAGGGATGGTGGCAATGGGAGTGTGGTCCGTCTTCAGATCGATGGTGGTCAAGGAAGCAGCTTCTTCCATTCACACATTCCCTTCCACCAAAGCCAGGTAGTGACATTCCCACTTCCAAAGCATCCCTTGAACATCTCTGCCCCACCCATGTAAGTGCTCAAGGCCAGGCTGAGCAGGCTTTGAGCAACCTGGTCTAGTGGAAGGTGGCCCTGCCCACAGCAAGGGGTTGGAACAATATGAGCTTTAAGGTCCCTTCTGACCCAAACCATTCTGTGATTCCATAATGTTGCTTCCAGTAACTGCTGAAAAAAACCAAAAGTGCTAAGATTGAGATGGATGGTGGCTTTTGGCTGCTTTTACATGGGATTGCACCCACTGATGCAAGAGTTAACCACAACACCACTGAAACACCACAGACTTCTTCAAACCTCCACCTGGGTTTAGAACCACCTGCAAACACGAGCCTCTCTTCAGGCCTTGCCCTGCCCAGCTTAGACACTTTGGGTACAAGCAGGGGTCTTAGATGGGGGAAATGCATGAATGTATTTTGGGGACATATTTTGTGTATGATGTATTTATGAAAGGTAGAAGTTTTTCTTAATATATATATGGATATTGCAATGCAATTTTAGTGTTTATAAAATGAGTTTTATCTGAGTGTGTTGTTTCCAGAGCAAAACATAAACTTGTGGGATTATGGGCATTTATTGTGTTGCTGTGGGACTGGTAAGTCATGAATTTTAGTAAGCAGCAACAAGGCAGCAACCATAAACAGGTTGTAAAGGTGTATAGGTAACTTAAAAAAAAAAAATTGAAAGTATCTTTCCCAGTTCATTTGAAGTATTATGTTGCTATAAAAGCATAGTAATACAATCAGTATTTCACAGGTATTTGTGTGTGTGTTTTTCATCAGTTGTGACCCTTTCCCAGCTGCTGTTCTTGGCAGGGGTGTATCCATGGTGCCAGGCTTTGCTGCAGGTCATCAAGGTGCCTGCAAGGAGGAGAGTTTGAACTCAGGTTTGTGTTTAAATCATAGTGTTAATAAAACCAGGCACCAGGTGACATTGAGACCTTGTTGGTTGGTGTCTCCTACTGACTTACCCTCTCCTCCTGAGACAGAGGATAATTGCTTTGGAGGGCAAAAGGAGATTTGTGGTTTCTGGGGAAGAAGAAGCTTTGTTTCCCTTCTTCATTCACAGACCGACCCTATTAAAGCCATGGAGTTGCTGCCAGACCTGCACTACGTATATGAGCTCAGAGTTCTGTGTCACCTGTGGTTTGCTAAGGGTGATTCACACTGTCAAAGAATACAAACAAACAGTGGTTGGTGTTGAGGAGACACCGCAGGGAAGTGAAACAAATGAGTGCCCAGAGGGAGGGAAAGCAGAAGGAACTGATCATTATTTATTGTAGACAAAATCTCAGGAAGTCAATGAGCCAGTTTTCTCTGGTGAGGAGTTTGTTTGGAAGCTTTCTGGAGGTTTTAAAATGCCAGCAAATAAAAGCTTTGAAAGATATATAGATGGTTTTTCAGAGCTTCCTACCCTTCTGCTGCTGCTGTGGTGTCCCCTGTGTCCAGATGTGCAGAAGAACCTCAATGCCTCCCTGTCCCAGCAGCTGCACCCTTCAGCTCCTCTTGTCCCCATCCCTGCAGCCCAACCACAGACGCAAATGGGAGCAAATTCTTAGTTTAATGTAATACAGGAAGGAAAAAGAAGCAAAACCCAAACAAAAAAACCTGATTGGCATTATTTGATTTAACCCAAAGAAAGAACCTCTCTTTTTCCAGGGGGTCAGACCCTGTTCCTGGCCACAGCCATGGCTGTGGGTCAGGGTTGTGTGCAGGGCCAGGTGGGACTGGGGATGGTGCCACTAGATGGCAATGGAGACAGCAGCACGATGGTGTGTCCAGAACCTCCATGTGCTGGTGAGAGCAAATTCTTGGTGCTTTATAGAAAAAAAAAAAAACAAATTAGTGCACTGGATTCCAGGTTTGCAACAGCAAAACCACAAATACATTTTATGAGATCCAAATAAGGTCCAAAGTAAAGATATAGTATCTAGCATCACATTTTTCTAGGGAAAGTAGATACCATTTGTAATCACAAAGCTATGCAACAGGTGAGGGTTCAAACGGAGCAGCTGCATTATTTATAAAAAGGCTGATAATTTAATGCATCCCCTTCCTAAGCAGGGATAGAGGGCTCTGAGCTGTCACTCAAAAGGCACTTTTTCTCTTTATATTTTGATTTTATCTCTCCAGATGTGATAATTTGGGTTGCTATTAGCCTGATCCTTTCACCTCACTCTGAGAAAAGCCTACCTTGTGTTCTGACGTTACAAAGGATGTTTGGTTTGGAGCACAGGAATAATCCAGGTGCTCTGGCCCAACTGAACCCGGTAGAAAAACTTATACTGAGTCCAGTGGGCACTGAGTCAGATTCATAATTAATAACTTCTCTGACTTGCTTTAAAATCAAACAGCAAAAAAAGAACAGTGGCAGGTTAAGGGAAAGGTGTGTTTTTTATCAACCTGAGTAGCCTCAACCCAGAGAACTTGGGGGTGACCAGGTGTGTGGAATGGCTGTGGCTCTGCTGCAGAACTGGGTTGCTATTAGACAGTTCCAGGGGATTCAAGGGAGCAGAGTGTGCTGGCATTTTCTGTGGTAAAAAATAATTTTCTCCGAAACAGAATAAATGCTAAAATTTTCTTACCTTCCCTGAAGTTTTCATATTAACCTGCAAGCAGCAATTTTAGAAGATGAAAATGAGACCATTCTGACCCTTCTAATGGGGTGCTACGTCTTCTTCAGCCAAGGACCTGCTGTCCAATTTCCTAGAGACACAAAGAAGAACAAATCTCACATTAAATTAAAATTTTCAGTTGTATTACATCTCTCCTACTTCATTGCCAAGTAACGCTGTCAGTTAAGAGAGTCCTGAGAAAGCTCCTAAAAGTACATACAATGGGATAAACCCACCAAAAATTTCCTTTACAAACCTCCTCTTCTAGTAAAGGGGAAACGAAGCTGCTATAAAATGAATATTGCAGTAACTATAGAAACTGTAGCTCTAGACATGAGTGTTCAACATACTAATGTGTCCTGGTTCAAACTAATAGGAAAAATGTGATCTCTTACTATTCTAGCTATCTGGTTTAAAAATACAAAAACTGTTCCAAGTGGAACAAGGCTCCGAAAGTTGATAAAGCCTTCCACCTCAGCAGGGGGAAGAATTAAAAAGGATGAGCTATCTGAGCCATGGAATTGTTTGGATTTGAAGGGACCATAAAGCTCATCCCATTCCGACCCTCCTGCCGTGGGCAGGGACACCTTCCACTAGACCAGGTTGCTCCAAGCCCTGTACAACTTGGCCTCGAACAGTTCCAGGGATGGGGCAGCCACAGCTTCTCTGGGCAACCTGTGCCAGTTCCAACTGTTTAGTTATCACCTAAGCAGTAACTATGAAAAAAATATATTTAATAGCAAAAATAAAGTAACCATCATCTTTGCACGCCTTCATTCCTAAGGATGGATTGGCAGTGGATTTTTTGTTGAGAGATTCAGATACTACTTTCTGTTTTACTCTGGGAGAATAAAAAAATGCAAGAGGATTAAGCTTGGTGCACCCAAAAAAATTACGTTTGTGCTTTTTTACATCAGACAGAATCATTTGGGAGTTGTCCTTCTGACTTAGTTCTTAAAGACTTGCTGGTCCCTGTGCTTCTTCTGAGAAACAGCCTAAGCTGCTAAAGAAGCCCAGTCTGGGGCCTTCTGAGGTATAGTTCATCTTCCTTTAATGATATGTTAAAACTTTCTTTTCTTTTTTTTCTTTTTTCCTCCCACATGATAATCCCCAATTTCCCACCAGCAAGCTGGGAAGATAATTTAGTTTTGTGCAGTCCTTTTAACACTTCATTTGGATCTGCTGTAAGAATATTCCTTCATTAATACATTGCAGTGCCTGTCTTTCATTTCCTCTGTGCTGGGAGCTGATCAGTGTGTTACCTGCATCTGCATAAATCAGATAACCAGGAGGAAAATTGATGAACACTCAGGACAGTTTATCAGTGTTTCAGGGATCTCACACCATAGGTCAGTGGACCTGTGAGTGTTTCTGTCATCTTATCTCCTTCTTGTCTTGCTCTAAATCTTATGATGCTCTTCTCTCAGAGATAAGGCTCATCTCATTTTTCCATAGCTCTGTTATTTTGTTATCATGGAGATCCCGGTAGGTCCACATGGGATGGCTCATGGGAATGCCAAGCTTTGTTTTAGGTTCCCTGTGAGTCCTGTGAACACAGGAGAACATCTGGTCCTCCCTGAGCTCCGCTGAAATAACATACTGCAGCTCTGTGAGTGCTGGGACTCGGGGACTTGGGGTTCCCTGCTGCAGCCCAGAGCAGACTGACGAGCTGCTAAATCTCTGCCATCAGCCTCAAAAATTTAAAAGCTGTAGGGAGAACTAGAAATCTGCCCACACCACTCCCACGATGCTCTCCTGCCCATCCCCAGGGTGGGCTTTGGTTGCTGTGGGCATAGGCAGGACCCAGCTGCTCCCTGCTCTGGGGTGCCTGGGGAAATACCTCCCTCCAGAGCATCCTAGAGGGAGCCAGATGGGGGTTGCTCCTTGGGAGAGCTGGAAGGGAAAAACCAAAGTGGCTGTACTCGTGTTTTGCTAATGTAATTAGGCAAAAGAACATCATTAATACTCTGTGTGTCTAATTGATTAACATTCCTGCTAAGCACAAGGTTGCTCTCATTAGCAGAGGTTCAGAGCTGCAAAAGCCTCTTCGCCTGAAGTTGCAAATATGTTGTGTTATCTCGAAGGTACATCTCCTTTTTCTTTGAGAAATATTTTGCATATTTACATGACTGTTAGTGATGAGGGGAAAGGCAGAAGATAGGGGAAAAGCCCCAAGTGCAAAATAGCAAAGGTTCTTGCACAGTCAAGATTTGTTATTTTTCGTGCCTCATTAACAGTGAAAGGGAGAAAGATAATTTTTTTTCCCAATATTGTAACAATAGCATCCTTTTTTTTCCCTCACATCCCAAAACATAACAAGATTTTACATTCTGTGTAGGAAAAAACAATATTAATTGGGGCCCCAGTGAGCTGAAAAACTGGAACTTCACAACTCTCTAAATTTTCATTTTGCATTTCTTTCTTTTTTTTTCTCCAGTTTCATAAATATCTAAATGAAAATACATTTTTTTTTCTTATACTAGGAATTTACAGTCTCTAAAAGGATAAATGTGAGATGATTTATGTGAAATAACCCCCACCATTTCGCAGGTGCCTTTTCTACCTTGGAATGGAGAGCAGTGACACTGTTTTATCCCATCCCATCCCATCCCATGGTTATTCAGCATCAGTGCCAGCAGGCAGCAGAACCAGCAGCCACATCCATCCCTGTTTGCCCATCTCCTTGTCCCCGGCCACAGCTGAGCCCCTCTAGACAGGCAGGCTGTTAATAGCAGATTAATCAGAGTGATGCCCTCACTATCTGCCAATAACCCCAGTTTTTCTTCCTTGATGTCTTTCCCACCACTATTTTCATGGAAGCCAAATGCATAGGCAATGGGAATTTGCAGCAGGTGTCCCTGGCGTTCTGCTTGCCTGTCCCAGGACTGTGTTGTCCCATAAACTCTTTGCCTCAGCCCAGCTGCCCCTCCAGGGGCCAGGCAAACACCAGAGTGATTTCCCAGGCTCCAGCACCTGATCTTGGTGTAGGTATAGACCTAAATTTAGATCATCAAATTACTCCTTTTGCAAGCAACAAAGTGCAAATTCTGGTCTTATTTTCCCTTTTCCTTGTCCTACCAGAAGGATAAAAGAGGTTATAAAAATATGAAGACCTCAAGACTTTCTTAGGGAACTTACCTATAAATAAATTTAATAGGAGATGGGTCTGAATTTGCTGGTGGGTAGTGTGAGAAGCTGTTTCTTAGGAAACCTGTTTCCCAGAAGGAAAACTGTTTCCCAGGTTGTTTTCTCAGCTGTATTTACCTGCCCCAATTTTCCCCAGTAGCAGAAAACAGTCTACAAGTTATACATGGCCCGCTCAGGGCAAATAAAAGCCCCAAGCAAGGCCAGTGATACAAAACCTCCATAAACATGGATCGGCCATTGCCTTCCCTGGTCGTGTTTGGTCTCATTCCCCAGAGTCATGAGAAATCCCATGTGAATCTGGGTCACACCAGGACAGTGACAAAGAAGCAGCACAGTTTGTGTGTGCTGCAGCTTCTGCTCATAGCCAGCCCCTCTTCACTTGGGAAAAATGTGTTTTTTTTCTTCAGGAATGTATATTAAAAAAACCCATGAAGCAGATCAATGCAACCAATTGAGTTTCATGCTCACATCCTGTAGAATCATTGTGGAATTTTATTTCTGTTTGTTTCGGGGGTGGAGGGGGGAAGTACTTCCAAGAAGCATTGGCACATCATTGTATTTACAGAATTAATTTTGTGTTCAGGGGAAGCAGTGGGAAAGGCATCAGAACTGGGCACGTTGTGATATGACTCACAGATAAACTGCTCAATGGATCCACTTTCCAGACTGCTGCTATTTTAGTTCGGCATTTGTTTATTTTTCCTTTCATTTTGCTCATTTCCTCTCCAAGGCCCACCCAGCATCACCCACACTTCTCCTTTCAGCAGGACAAAACATCCGAGGGCTCTACAGGTTAAGGAAATGCCCCATCACAAAAGCTGCCCTGTGCCAAGAGGCAGCTACAGGTTACTGAAGTTTATTCTTGTATTTTCCTGACTTCCCATTTGCAAAGTGACAGAGCTCACTGCAGTGAATCCGGAGCTGGGAAAACAGTTTTTCTGCCTGGAAAAGGAGTGCTGTTGGTGCATGAGGAGATGGGGACAGATGGCCAGCATCTCTGTGAGGTGTTTTATCAACCTTCTTCCCCTGAACAGCTGCCCTGGGGTTCTCTCCCATCCATGTTCGCTCCTTCCACCTTTCCACAAAGCTCAGCCTGAAAGGGAGCAAGTTCCTTCCATGTCTCAGCAACTCAGAAAAAAACACCCATCCCATACCTGTAGTTCTATTCTTTTAAAATGCATATTTTTGGCATGTTTTCAGCCTAAAATAGAGCTTCTGTGGATCTGGAGGCCCTTGCCTGCATGTATGCCAGATTAGGTTTTGAAAGAAATACCATCTTAGCTTATCCCACCCAGGATCACCGCAAATCCTCTACCTCTTGAGACCTTTAGTTATCAGCTTTCATGGAATTCTTATACAAATCCCGTTGGTTGATTAAAAGCAGATTTGAGCAGCTTATACCCCCCAGGGCTGCAGGGCCAGTGCCCCTGGTTTCCCCTGTAGCCCAAGGTGGGGGATGATCCTCCCCCCAGGCATCTGCCCCTCTCTCACTGCAAAGGAGCCTAATGGCTCTCAGCCTCACCTTCCTGAAATCCCTGAAAGAATTGTCAGACAGGAGGTTTTCATCATTCCCCGAGTTTCCTCAACATCAGGAACGAATAATTGCTGTGACACTGTGATTTTCTGTGTGCTCTATTAAGCCAACCTTGGGGACCACAGTCCCCATGAGGATTTGGTGTCCCAAAGGTTTTCTGTCACATCTTCCAGCCCTTCTGGGGAAGCCTCAGATACCACAGGGAGTTTCAAAGCAGCACACACTGTATGTTTAAGCACCTGAACCCTTTCTCAAATGTCAGCCTCCTTCAGAAATTTCACACTGCAAAAATTCCCCTCACTTTCCCTCTGGCATTAGGGTTTTGTTTTATATTGTGTATTCCATGAACAGGAATATGCATACACAGGGATAGAGGAAGAAAGAAACACTTTAAATGAAAGATCAAGTTATGAATTAAAGATAAAGGAAATGTGATTACTGTAGAAACCAACTGAGAGCACGCAAATGCTGAGGTGGATTAAGGAGGAAGTGGTCACCAAGCGTTGCCACATTTGCTTCCGTAATATCCTGTGTATTGAAATAAACCCAAAAACAATATGTAGTTTGAAAAGAGCAATATTTAACCTCCCCCATGCCCAGTGTTTTGGTTTAGGTTTCTCTTGATGTGCCAGATGTAATTAAAACTCTGAACCAGCTGTGGAAATAGTGAAAACGCATCCTTTTCTATCTGCAGCAAATTGAAGGTTGTCATTGGAAGCAGGTGGTTAATAAGGCACCAGAGAGAGATCATTCATGTTGACCTTTTCTCTGACAACAATAATGCTGGGGCTTCCCTTGCCTGTTTCTGCTCTGCAGCATTTCCCATCCCACTGCCTGAAGTCTTTTCCCTTTGCACACCATGAAGGCATGAAGTGAGGCTGTACACCCGTGGGTGTCTGTGGGGAAATTCAACCTGTGCAGCCTCCTGTCAGCAGAACCACTGACAATATACAGAGCCCAAAACTGCATCCTCTTGCTGTCCTGCTGGCTAATTAGGTATTACATACCCTGGGTAATGCCATTAAATGAGCCCAGACTGGAGAGTACCTTGGAAAAGATTAAAAAAAAAAGCTAAATTTTGACTCTCTAGAGCATGAAAACCAGGTAGATTAACTTAAAACTCTCTACCAATACCCCTGCTGAAGAAGATAGCAGATAACAAAATAAAAAACGTGGCAAAGCCAGTAGCTGACAGAGAAGTGCTCTCATCTAATTCTTACTCATTTATACCCTTAGGTTCTTATTGATCCATTGTCCATCAGCTACTTTTCTCCTAATTAATCCCCTTTGGAGGGTAAATCTTCCTCTCACTGCCTTTCCCACACATAAGCTCCTCAAAAGTGCTCTGAATTCTAAACTGCATTAGATTGAGGTCCACAAAGTCTAAATAAACAGAGAATAACCTGTCTGAGGAATCCTGTAGCTGCAGGGAACAAAGGGGAGGCCCCAAATCCAGTGTGTTTTCTCCTCCTGGCTGAGACAGCACCTTGCCAGGTCTCAGTGTCACTTGTCTCACTGCCACCACACCTGATTCTGAAAAGCTTTCTGTGTGTTTCCCTAGGAGCTGTGTTCTCAGCTGCTAATTTGGGTAATAGCATCACTGTAATTAGACAGGGAAAAAGAAAACACAGAAAGAAAAGAAGTCCTGGGGTGTGTAGGGAAAACAATGAGGCTTGTTTGTGATTCCTCATTGCTTTCGTGATCTGATCAGTGCTTGCAGTAAATAAACACATATGTACATAAATTCAAGTAGTCGAGCTTTTTCCAAAGCTTACTCTCCACAGACAGAATATAAAAATCATCATTATTTGATACTATAAGTGGCATAAAACTACTTGACATTTTTCATTGTGAATATCAAGATTGTTTTCTTGCCGCTGCAAATCCCTGTGGATGCATTATGCCTGGTTATCTCAGTTCAACACATTTCACAGGGGCACATGTTATAAGAGAGACAAGACTGACAAAAATAAAAATTCACTTGAATGTAAAAGGCAAATCTATTTCTTGTTTGGCAGGCTCTGGCAACTGGTACTTAAACAGCTCCTCATGCATATCAGATGCACACACAGCACTTCAACTGAGAAATCGCTGCCTCCCAGTCTGGAGGAGAGACAGGCACTTTGCATTACCTGTCTGATCGTGGATCATCAGAGCTAAAGTTGCACAAAAGCTGCTTGAGTGCGTTTCACTTTGAGGAATTCAAAGCTGCCTTTGTGAACCAGCTACTTTGGTTTGTATTGGAGAGAATTGGTTTAAGCATCACGCCTACCTGGGGTGTGAGCAGAGCAAGGGTTGGTGGAGTTCCTGATACCTCAACAAAGCAAAACCAATGGATATTTTTGAACCACTTTGGAGCAGAGTTTCTGCCATGGGGGATGAGAAAACTAAAACTCCCTGTAGGACTCAAAACATTTCAAATTATTTTGCCCAGAGTTTCATTCTGGTGGAGACTTGCCTTCAGCAGAAAAGGAAAACATAACAAGAGCTGGATAAGAAGAAATAGCTGGTGGGACAGGCTGAATGCCTCCAGGGTGGCTGGTGGGACTTAGTTTTTGTATTCTCTCTGGGTGTTTCACTGGTCACCTCATCTCCTGAGCTGATCACGATGCCCAGAGATGTGGAAGCAAAGTTTGGGGTCCCAACCCACAGCCCAAGGTAGCTGTGGGTGGCTCTGAGGTGGCAGCTCCAGACACTCACCAACTGGTATCTGGATTAACTGAAAATGGGCAGGAGACCTGGCTGAGTCCCCTGGGTCTGGTGAGCAATAATTCCACTGCTTTCCACTGAGTGAATCTCAGGGACAGAGTGTGCTTCGTTGGAAGAGCACCTCATAAGTTATTCATTATTACTTAGACTCAATACCAGACAGCAAAATTTAATCAGCCAGCATTGTGAAATAGCAGTGAGGGAAAACTAGCAAGCAGCTACACATTTCCAGAGACATCAGGAAATGGTCCCTGTGGCTTTAGCTACTCATTTTGCAATATGTGTTAGCAGTCCTGCTCTTCCTGTCTTGTTCCTGCTAAGGAGAGGCTGTAGGCATTGATACCCTCCATCATCCCCCCACAGCAGCCAGAAAAGGTCCTTTCCGACCTGCTGGGCCTCCTGACAGGACTTAGTGAATAAGACCTTGTGGTTGGTGGCTCGTGGGCAGAAGAGTAACAAAGACTTTTTGATGAAGTATGTACAGAACACACTGAGTTCCCACTCAAAGCAAGCTCACCTGGTCCTTGATCACTTAAATAGAGACTGACTTTCAAAGTGACCTGCTCAAAACCACCATTACATGAATTGTAATGCAAGAATGTTCATAGTCCTTCCTTCTTTTCATTATGCCAGTTCAAACCAGCAGCAGAACTTGACTGCTGTGAGGAAGATGTAACTTTCCTCTTTTACCATAATTTTCCTGTTTGTGTTTCAAGTCTGTTAGCCTGTTCTCAAGGCTTCATTGACTTGACAATAATGTTATATTAAGATCACCATTCATAGCTCCTCAGGTTTTTCCTTTCCCCCTCTTCTGCTGTCATGGGTGACCAGAGAGTCCTTTAAAGTGAAATGGCGATTAATTGCCATCATTGCTGAGAGATGCTGAATCTCCCAGTTGTGACTTGATGACTAATTTGGTTTGTGAGAATAGTAGAAAGGACCACTGGGCTCCTCTCACTTGCTTTTGGAAGGTGACCTTTCAATTAAAGTTAAAGACATCAAAGAGGATTATCCTGTCTGCAATGCCAGCTCTGAAGGGTGAGCACAGCAGATGAATGGGAAGGGGATAAGCAGAAGATCTCTGCTAAGCTGGGGGCAGAGAGCCCTGAGGGGTCTGCAGGGAGGGAGACACCCAACCTGCCCACCAAGGGAAAGATTTGCAGCCAGACCTTACTGCAATTCTTACTCAAGCAAAACTAGGAGAAATCATGGAATAAACTCAGTTTATAGATTTCCCCTGGAGCTCACAGTGGTTGCAATTGCTTGGGAAAAGCTTGTTTTGTGTTCAACAAAAGAGAGGCCCTGAGAACTGTGTTCGAACTTCCCATTATTTTAATGCCAATGGAAGATGTCACCATTACCACTGGGTCTCATCTAAATCCCCACCAAGAAGGAAAGGAAAAAGGTTCTAGTAATTGCCATCACTGGTTTGTGGCTATTCCCAACGTTCTGAGAGGCAATATGACCTGACAGAGCACTCTGATCCTTCATCCAAGTCCTCTCCAGTTAAAGTTGGATACATTCCTTTCTTATTTGCCTGATTTCCTGAGCAGACACCAAAGCAATATACTTTTTAATACCTCTTGGTAATCTTGATAACAGAATTTCCAAGTCACACAGGAGTCTGCTATTTTCAGGTGTCTTTTTAAAATGGAGGAACTTACAGTCTTGGGGTTGGTTCTCACATTGCATTTCTATGATACAAGGAAAAGGAGGGTAGTAAAACCACCCAAGCCTGAAAGGCTAATGCATTATCTTATTGCCTCTCCTACTCTCACTAACACCATAATCTGACGGAATTAGGAAAGATGGTCCAAAAATCAGGAGAGTGGAATTATTTCCTCCAAAGCCATAGCTACCCATGAACTATCGCAGCACATCTCCATCTTTGCTGAGCATCTTATGTGAGAACTGATGCTGCTGTATCAGAGCAGATGTGGAAGAGCAGAGCCATATGTTTTAATGGCTTATGGTTCCCAGGGGGGATTGCTGCAATCACCGTCCTATGGACAGCAGCCTTGTTAGGAAAGGTAGCACAGAGGCTGAGGCAAAGCATGTGTCTTGATAGGAGATGATTTCACAGATGTAAGAAAGGAGTGTTTAAGGGTTCTGTGAGTGCCTGGCAGAGGTGCCAGGGTTTTCTCACCGGCTTGGCCCATCTTCCTTTCTCCTATCAGCACTTGGAGGGGCTCCATCCTGCAGCTTCATCTGCTTGGCTTCCTTCAGCGAGAGCTCCGCTGCTTGTTCTCAGCCAGCCTTCTGCTCTGCTTGCTGCTAATGAAGTAATACAGCATCTCTGCCAGCCACCTGGTGCCTTTGTTAAAAGGGGAGTAAACGTCAAACTGTTCTCATTTCATTTCTAAGGGTACAAACTGACAACTTTTCTCATGTGTAGAGTCATAAATATGTAGGAAATTCACAGACCACATCAAATGCCTGATCCTAACCTAAACCTACCTTCAAAGAAAGACATGTCTGCTCAGAAATCACTTGTTCTGGACCATAACTATTGTGCAGTCCCTGCCTTCTGCCCTGATCTTTACCGTGTTCTCACTTGAGCTCTCACTAAATAAATGAATTCATACATGTTAGTGCAAAATGGGTCAGGAACGCTATAGTAAATGCAGGAGAGATTTTATGAATATTTAATCAAATAATGAGGAGTCACAAAACATACGCTATTTCAAGCAGGAGGTGATGGAAAGTAGGCTCTGCCGGTGGCTGGACATAGGCTGGTGCAAAGAATTCCATGATGGGCCATCTGTGATGCAATAGTCTAGGGCGAAAGAAGTGGTGGAGAACAGAGCTGGACTGCTCTATCCATCAAAATGCAGAGGCAGTTCCATGTACCACAAGTCTCATGCATGCCCATGTTGTTTCTCATATATCTTGTATTATTCCTGGCTTGAAGCTACAGCTATTTGGCTGAGGAAAACACTGTGGATGGGTCCTGATTTGGCACACACCCTGCAGGTAATGGTGTTACTCAGTTGTCTTCACCTGAGTAAGAGACATCTGAATGTGGCCTGCCTGTTTTGGATGCTGGAACAACATGCATATGCTTAATGGAGCTTGTCAAAGGTCACATAATTGGTGGAACTGGGAAATTATAGAAGTACCAGAGAAACATTGGGTGATATCACATCTACAGGGTCACAGCAGTCTTATAATATTACCCCAAACTATAACAGCTGGTCTGTGCTTTGTGATTCATTGGTTTTAGGGGGAAATGTTATACCTAAAAACCTGCAGGACCTCTTGAACTCCAAGGACTTTCAACTTTCCTTTTCCTCCATTTCAGAAGCTTCTTCAGGGTCTAGGATGATATTTGTAGGTCTAGCTGGAATTTAGGAACTAATAAATAAAGACAAAGAAACCAAAAGGAAATGAGTTAGTAACTGCACTACATACCCAGGTTAGCCCTTTCTGCTAGGCATATGGAGAAATTGTCTGGGTACAGATTAATTAGACTTTATCTTCTGGTTGTCAAAGAAATATAAATCTGACATGCTATGAATTTGCCATTTTTTTTTTTCTTTTCTTAGTTTGTATTTTCATTTGCCTTTAACAGAGTTTTAAATACTGATTCCAAATGTAATATGCTTCCAAAGCAGCATTAGTGCTGAGTCTAAACCAAACATTATCTGATTAAATCTTGACCCAGATGAGTTTGTCTACTTTCTGTGCTTCTAAATACATATTTACCATATGTTGCCTCATATGCTGCTTTTCTTTTTTATTGATACTTTGGTCCAAATGTTGTGGCAATCATATGTTCCTTGTAGGCATGAGTCAAACAAAGTTTCAAGTTTGTAACCACTTTTGCAAGTCTGAAAATTAAATAGTATCAACATCCACAGTCAATCAACACCCCGTTCAATCCTGATGCTGTCACACCTTCCCTTCTCCAGAATCAGGGGACAAACCCTCGGTGGACACTTGTCCTTGTGCTGAGTCTGGCCAAGCACACAGCACCTCACAGCCACCCCAGGGACCCTTCTATGCTGCAAAGTCCTGTATGGGCTAAATTAATTTAATTAATTAGTCCTTGCTACCTTGCACTGGGTTTAGCTGATCTGCACATCCCCTGCACAGGACAAGCACTCAGGTACAACCAAGTCCCCAGGCTGGATGACAGTGCTGTCACCACTGCCCAGGGCAGCCAGCAGTGGGGGCCCTGAGCCACTGAAAGCAGAGCACAAACCATGGAATCATAGAATGTCCTGAGCTGGAAGGAACACACAAGAATCATCGAGTCCAACTCCTGGCCCTGCACAGGACAACATCAAGAATCCCACCATGTGCCTGTGAACACTGAACCTTTGCTTTCTTAGAGTTCTTACATGCATGTGCCCCGGGGTGGGGATGATGCCTCCTCTTACCTTGGATATCTCCCCCCTTGAGGCTTCATCTCCTGTCAGCCTTGGGAAGGGCAGGGAGAAAGCTGAGCAGCTCCTGAGGTCTGGAGTCCACAGGTCAGGAGACCCCATGGGCGGCTTTCAACACCCTCCAGCTGCGCAGTCACAACATCACAAGTGTTTTAGCAGCTGCTGTGCCTCCAGCCCCAGGCCACACTTGAATTCTCAAATGAAACAACACACAAATGTGGCAGATTGGAGTGGGGGCTTTGGTTGGACCTGGCTGGTCCCCAGCTCCTGTTCTCCATGCTCCTGCAAGGAAAACATGTCTTGTCTGCTGGGGAAGGCTGTGTTCTCCCACTGCTGCTTCAGTGGATAAACCACACAGGTTTTATCCCCCTGCACTCTCTCTTTTGTGTCCATATTTCCATAACAGTCATGAGAAGACTTGTGTGGATCCCATTTCTAGTCTGCTGCTTAAAAATATCTTGTTTTTTAGGCTGTACACAAGGCTTCCTGAGCTGTATAGATACACAAAGTATTCAGACTTTTTCATTGACATTAATCAAATTTTGCAGTGCCTACAAAACCTTTGAGCATCTAGAGAATCTAAAACATTTTTAATGTAGTTAAGTATTTACACTGCTGAAGTGAAAGTGAACATAAATGCTAGTTGAATATTTATCCCAGTCTGTTCATGGATTTACTTTCAGGGTTCTACTTTCTGCAACAGTAACATAAACATAAGTTATTGGAGATACATATTCACACTTAATTCCTCTTTCCCAAACCTATTTATACTCACGTTAGTTGTTCTTGCTTGAGCTCTTCCTTTTTGTACCTGTTTCCTAGCAAATTATAGTTATAGGTAAAGCACTGTCTTGTTCAAGCTAATTTCTAGAATTATTCAAGCATTTGATTTAAAAAGAAGCAGGTAATTATAGCAAAGTACTTGAGGAAATTTTAATCCCTAACTAAGAAGCTGCCTTGGAGTTTCTGGGAATTCATACACATCACCTCACCGCAGACTGAACTGCGACCCCACAGCAAAACCCGTGAGCCAACACTCTCCACCTTCACCTCTGTGCTGACGTTGTAGCAGCCTCAGCGTTGAGTTTGGCTGTTACAAAGCTGGTCCCATTAAACACACCCACGAAAAAGCATCTCAAGGGAGTGGGTTTCTGTCTGAATAGCAGAAGTGACTGTGTTTAATTTAAACATTTAACATCCTCTCACCCCACGCTTAGAATTTATTATAAATGTAGTTATTTATGTCTTCTTCCTGTGGAAGAAAATCTTCAGTGGGCAGAAATGGAGAAGGAAAGCAGTGTCTACTACTGTGCTCATGGACATTCACACATTCTGGTCAAACCATGTAATGTGTATTATCTACATATATTATGCATCCCATCCATAATGATTTGCCTTATTGCACTGCTGATGCTGAGCCTGACACTCTGAGCAGTAATAGCAGGTTTCCTGCAGGGTTATTGCACTAAATCTCTCCATGCTTTATTCCAAGGCAAGACAATTTCTCTGCATACCATCACACATTTTATTTCACTGATATGTGCCAGCATAGAAATTACACTCCAGAATGAGGCTTACTCTTGGAGCCCCAGAAAAGCCATCATAAAATCAGTAATGTAAGCCAAACCTCACTGACACAATGCCCTGGAGGACGGACCCAAGCGCTGCAGAAACCAGACGATTTCAAGGCAGGCTTGTTTGAGGTGTTTGCTCAACACCAAAACCAAAGCATGGGGATTCATTGCTATTTTATAGGTTGGTTAAAAACCCACATAAACACAAGCTGCAATAAATTGCTTGAAATAGTAAGATACAAGTACACTGAATTAGAGGAAGAGGATGGATTTTGGCCCTGCTATTTCTCCACTCATTTTGATTTAGGTGGTGGCATAGAATCATTAAGGTTGGAAAAGATCACCAAGATCATCAAATCCAATCTTAATGGAAAGATTAAAACACATCGGTGGCAATATCTGAACCTAGCCTGTTAGTTAGCTCCCATTCAGCTGGGATGTGGCAAAAATCAGAAATTCCTGACTTCTGGAGCAGGTCTGGGTAGTCAGGGAGGCAGGATGGCACTCGGTTGTGGAGCCCTGCCACTGATCCTGGATACAGGAAAGACAAGGCACTCAGTGAGGCTGTGTCTCCATCCCCTCTCTGGCAACATTCAAGCCTAATTTGCCTTGTAATGAGTTCCATCTAATGTTTTTTTTGAAACAACAGTAAAACTTGGGATTTCATGAAGAGAAAATCAAAGACTTTTATAGGGTGTTCCCTGTTATTATCAGCACATTTTAGGCTCTGTCCGTGTGATCAAATAAAGCAACAAGAATGATGATGATTATTGCTGTCATTTGCAGTTCCTCTCCAGCACAATCTGCCCATGATCAATACCGATGTTTCCGGACAACTGTGCTCCTGCTGAGCTCAGGTCAGCCCATCCATTGGGACAGCAGGACAAGGTGTTGCAGCAGGTCTGGATCTGCTCCAGCTTCCTCCTGCTAATGAGACACAGCACGGGTGAGACACTGAAGACTGCTGGGCTTTGATTTTGCATTGTTGTGCATTGAATGTGGCAGAGGCTGGAGAACAGGAGTGCTGTATTCACCAGACACTGGAAGGAAGTCCTCATTTCTGGGGGAATGCCCTCCTGATCCAGCTGGAGATGGCTAAGGCAGGGGCACTGCTGCTCTTGGGAAAAACTTCAAAATCCAGACCTACCACTTCAGATCCCTCTGCATGTCCAAGACAGGGGATCTCTAGGAATTTGGGGATATATTTATTTGTCTATAGCTTTATCAGCTCCTCGGAGCCAACAGGATGGTTCCCTATGGCTCTCTGGTGTGTGAGCAGTTGAAGACCCATCTGTGAGGATACCCTGGATAGAAGGGTCATCTCCAGCAGCAGCTGCTGTTTACCATGAGGCCAAGCAGAGCAGCTCCCTGCCAGGTAGGAGAGGAAGAAAAGAATTGTCTCCATGAAATAAATGGTTTCTGGAGGAGTTATAATAGTAGGCTATCACATGGTGAGGCAGGTGGGAAGGTGGGCAGAGCCTTGTCAGTGAAGAGTGATTCACTGGATAACTGTTTTAGAGGAGAACTCACAGCACTAATCACAACTTCTCAGTTGCTAATGGCTGAGAAGAGTTAAATTAATAGTAAAAATAGCTTCTTGTCTTCTGAGTCCTCCATGAGCATCACACCTGTGAGGAAGTCTGCAATTAGGCAAACTAAGATTCTATAGAGAAATATTCCTTCCACTTCTCTCGTTGACTTTTAGCACTATAAGAAGAAACTCAACTTCTCAGGAACTGAACGTGAGACTATTGTACCCCTTCTGGTTTAGGAGCATCACTTTTTCCCGGACCCTTTCTGATTAAATTCAGATGCCAAACAGGATTAGGATTCATGCCTTGACCAAAAGGACCCACTTGGATGCCCTGTTGTCAGCTCTTCTCTTCCATTCCTCAAGGCTGGAGCCAGCTGAGCTGAGCTTGAGCTGCTGTTGCTAAAGTAGAGTTATGAGCTAAATACCTGGGGTCAGTTCTCATCATGGGCTGCAGGAGGGAAGGGGCCAGCTGTGACAAGACCCTGCAGCTGGACTTGGTGGGTAGGTTGGTTGGTTGGTTGGTTGGTTTGTTGGTTGGTGAGGGTGGGATTTGCAAATTTGCTGTCTTTATCTACTGTCAAAATCTGTTGTAAACCAATTTTATTTAAATTTGCAAAATTACTCCTTAACATAATTTCTTTTACCTCTTGAAGTAAGTGTGCATTTGATCAAAATGTTTCTTTTTGTACTGCTCAGAGCTCAGTCTATGACATGTCACACAGCTAACTCAATACCCACACATGCCCTTTTATTCCAATAAATGATGAACACATAATGTGATCTCCTCATATTGCAACAGGAGATGTATTTTATTTCTCACAAGTCTGCCCTTTTTCAGGCATATCTCAGATCTCTTTATACAGCAAACTATTGATTTCTTTTTCCTTCTGCTGTATAAGCTTGGTAATAAAATGTGTTTGCATTCTTATCAAGGAAAGCAGAGAGTCTTGTAGAGGGCAGGGACATATTTCTAATCTCCTTGTAGGGCTGCTGCAAAGAGAAGATCTCCATTAAGGTATAGACACAAGCAAGTGGGAGCTACATGTCTTCCTAAAGCATGCCAAGGTTAGTCCTTACAAAGATGAATCTAGACCTTGCTGCTTGCTCAGCTCATTTGCCAGTGGTTTCAGAGGCCCATCAATGCTGTCAGTTTGTTATTCTCCCAGTTATGATCAACCACTGAGGTATCTCAGGTGCCTCTTCGTCTAGTCAGACACCCAAATAGGAAACCCCTCAACACAAGCTGTTTGGTAGCAAAAGATGAAGAACTAAAAATCTTTTAAAATAACTCTCAATATTTATGGTCAACCCCTCGTATTTTGCAATATGCCACTGCTTGTATGCCCCAAATATTGGAAAAACAGTTCCAAGTGTTTGCTTTACTGTGCAAATTAAACTGTAGAGGTGACAGAAAGTGTTGCCTGTGGATTTCTGCCCTCTAAAAGTATTGCTTGTGCAAAAAAAAAAAAAAAAAAAAAGGGGGCATATTCTGACACCCTGGCTTCAGCTTCAATTTCGGCTTTTAATTCATGAATTTCATAGGTCTGTTTCTTCTTTTGGGCAGAGGAACATTTATGTTTGCACTGAGGTCAATCTGCTTATCTTGTCAGTGTAGCTCCAGGAAAGGGAAAGGCTTTAAGTGTCTCTCTGTACCTCCATCTTACACAATATTTGTGCCAAGCTGACCTGTGGCTGCAACATTTGCTGGAGGATCAGAGCAAATCCTGGAGAATCAAGTCATTTGAAGAACTCTTCTGTTAATTGACCTCTGTTCAGCTGTCTGCCAGCTCATCTCACAGCTATTTTTGTGGCAGCTACTGTCGCTATTACTTGTTTGCCATGTAGTGAAGTATGACTTTCTTGATGACATAATTGTTACTGAGGAAGAAGGACTCCATCTAACTGTTCTAGCCCATTTCACATCCTTGTCACCAGTGTGGCTTTGCTGATGTTTAGCAATTTCTTGTATGAATGCACCCTTCTACCCAAATCATTCTCTAGACAGTTTTTCCTCCAGCGTTCAGACCTGGATTCAAGGCTGGGTGGGCAGCCTTTTCTGTTCTCCTGTAAAATCATGTACTGCACTAAAAGAAAACTTGTTTTGGTTTCAACATCTGCACATGGGCCTTGCAAGCAAAAGAGAAAAACTGCAGCCTGAGCCTGGAAAAGAGAAGGCTTTGGGGTGACCTAATTGTGACCTTCCAGTACCTGAAGGGAGCTCGCAAAAAAGATGGGTACCACTTATAAGAGCCTGGAGTGACAGGACACGGGGAAAGGCTTCAAACTGAAACAGGGTAGGTTTAGGTGAAATATTAGTAAGAAATTCTTCCCTGGGAGGCTGGTGAGGCCCTGGAACAGAGAAGCTGTGGCTGTCCCATTCCTGAAAGTGCCCAAGGCCAGGTTGGATGGAGCTCTGAGGGACCTGGTCTAGAGGAAGGTACCCCTGCCCATGGCAGGAGGTTGGAACCAGACAATCTCTAAGACCCCTTCCAACCCAACCCATTCTAACATTCCTGCACAGATGCATGAGTTGGAATATACCTTGTGTACACACCTGTTGTGTGTCTCATTGTAACACCCCCTCAAGTTTCACTCAGTTATAATCTCATCTGCTATGCTCCCCTTTGAAACCTCTCCCAGCATGTATGAGATCTCCGTATTTCCATGTGTTTGGAGAAATACAAACACAGTAATTAATTACTGTTAACAGAATAAATTTTGGGGTGAAATACATTCATGTATTTCCCTTCCTCTCAAGAAAGCCTGTGCATTGCACTAAGCCAAATCCCTTCCTGTGGCTTTTCAGGGCTACGAGGCTGTGCAAGACCACAGGTTGGATAAGGCTTCTCCTGAGGACTTTAAATACTGCAAAGTCTGAGCTAGAAACAAGTTGGTAGTTTAAATGGTCTTTACACCACTGAAGGACTCTTTATTTCACAATAGGAATTGGACTGTCTTCTTTAGAAAGTATTCTAGAAGAACCTGAAAAAAAGTTGTACCTTATTTTCTTTGCACCCCCTGGTAGAGCCTGCCTTAAGAAAAGCTTTCCCTTATCTCACAGCTGCAGCAGCATGTTCTAAGGAGCAAATTGTCAATTCTAGCAAAGATATCATAGGATCACCTCTTTGCTTTGACATTAGGTTTTGGAAAAATATTCACAATCTGGACAGGACAAGAACCAGAGCAGAGAAGTCTCTAGAAGCAAAAAAGGAGATGATGCTGCAAGAGCAGACATTGTTTTCTGCAAGATGCAAAAAAATCACTTATTTTTTAATAACAAAACAGTTGGAAATATTTGTCCTTGGAGTCAGAACAGTTTGTGATTTATGAGAATCTTTAGAATGATAGCTATTGTCCAGAGAGTTCCTCTTCTCAGTAAACATCTTTCCACTAAATCAACTGAAGATTAATTTCACACAAGCTGTGTTTTTTTGGTTGCTGATTTTTTGGTTGGTTGGTTGGGTTTTGGGGGTTTTTTTACATATTTCTTTAGTACCTGCAGTTCCCCAAACAGCTCTGATCAGATTACCAAGAATAATTCTCAGACACGGAATGCAGCTACAATCAAGCCTCAGTACCACACTGAAAGGCACTAAATTAGCTCCCTCTCTAATGCAGGCTGAAATTAATGAATCTCACTGTTTTTTGGTTTTTTTTTTCCCCATAGTTTTTCTTCTTTATCTCCTGCTTCTTTTGCTTGTGCTCTTACAATTTAACTTAGAGCACTGGTAGGGCTGCTATATATTATAGAGTCCCTGGGGCTGGGGCTCTTACCCGAGCATGGGAGCCCTTTCCCTTGAGTTGGCTACAACAACCACTGAGTCATAATAGAAGAAGGAAAGGAAAATTGCTCTCCAGGGACTCTCTGGCCTCTCAAACAAGGTTTAAACTGTTTTTGTCATCTCTGGGCCAAGATGCTCTAACTGAGAAATCATCCAGGTAAGTCTGGCCAAGGCAAGGAAGGAAATCAGATGCGAGATTGTGTTCGGGTGGGCACAGGGTTGTGAGCTGGTAGCTCTGCAGATCTGCTGAGGTCGGTAGGACAGCTCAGTAAGTGCTTCCAGGCAAGTCCATGGACAAGTGGTCCCAAACGTTTCCTGGCCATGACAGTGTGAATAAACCCTTCCTCTAAATCTCACATTTACCATCAGAACAGCAGAACATGCAGTAACATCAGTGAGGAAGCATCAGGGCAGAAACTGGAATTCTCTGGGCTGAGGTCAGGCTGTGTTCAGGAAGCTGCATGGGAGGGCTGGAGCTAAGGAGCCTCAGCAGCCTCTTGTTCTTTCTCCTGGTGATAATCAGAAGGGACCTTCTCATCACCCTCAGAAGCTGCAGGACAGCCTTAGCACACACTTCTTATACAGGGAGAAGGATTCCAGCATGGGCTAGAGAGCAGTTCAGGCTCAAGCAAACCCAGGGTGTCATCATGGCTAGGCTTCGTGAACAAAGATTTGGGACCCAGGGTATCAGTGCTGCACAAAATAGGAGGATATGGGCTCATAAAGGCAAGAATAGCAGGAATGAGCCAGATTGTGGAGTACCAAGTAATTTGCAGCAGGTCACAGTGTGCTTTGGAAGACATGAAGTGCCAAGTTTTTGAGTCTGTTGAAGTGGCACCAAGTGAATTTGAGCCAGTGTAGGGTGTCCTAGGAAAATTTCCACTGGGAACATTTCTGGTGCTAAACCTGTTGTGTCCCTCAGCCCTAGTCTCCGTGGAAAAGGAAAGGGACTTTCTGGGTGTAAGGGACCAAGGCAGAGGGATGCCTGAACAAATGTCCTGTTGTCTGGTGGCATACAGCCAAAAACAAAGTCCTACCAGCCCATGGCATTTCCAGCATTTAATAAAAAGGCTCCACCAGGAAAGAGCACAAAAAATGCCTGGTGCCTTTTCTGTTTCCTGAAATCCAAGGCATTTAATAAGGATTTGGGAGCATTTAAAACCTATGGGAAGGTCACTGGGAAAAGACAGCATTTGGCTGACAGGGATTTTTGCTGTGCTGCTTTTCCATTTGTATTTTACAATTGCCAGGCACACTGAAAATTTGCAAAGTGGTATAAATTCCTGGGAGGAAGGGTGAGAAAATGAGGTTCATCTGTGACTCCAGAGATTTCCTGAAAACCCTTAGTGTGGTGTATGAGGAGAAGGGATGATGCTGAGCTGGAGGTGGAGTATTCCTAGCAGTGAGGGTTGTGCTCCAAGCTGGCACCGCTGCGAGGAGCTCTTGGAAGCATGGCTGGCAGAGCTGCTTCCAGGGCTGCAAAAGCAGATTAAATCCCTTAGGAAAAGAGTAACAGCCCATCTGCATGTGCCGTGCTTGGGACTATGATGGAGGGTCCCAGGAGCAGTGAGTGCAAACTCGCCCTTTGGACTCCTCTGTCCCTTCTCTTTATATTTGTTCCTGGAAAAAAAACAGAGGATTTCCAAAGGAAAATCCCTCCTGCAGTGCGTGGAGCATGACTGTCTGTGTGCTGAGCACTTATACTGCATATATGAAGATAAAATGCATTTAATGCCATGAGGAATCAGATTTGGGCTTGTTGTAGTAACAACTCAAGGGACCCAAAACCCTTTATCTCTAAGCTAAAGCAGTTGATACCTCCTGTGTGTGTCTATCAGTCTCTGATGTTCAAGACAAATATTACAGGGTATGTCAGCCTGTACATCCATTATTTTTTGAGAAGTTTTGACAGAGGACTGAATTTGACCATGCAGCACAGAGAAGACAGGAGCTGTAAAAGGTGCCTGGACCCCTCATTTCCTGCTTGTCCCTTCCCAGAGACAGATCCGTCTTCAGGGTAATTCTCTTACCAACAACACCACACACATCCCAGTGTGTTCTGGCTTTTGGGTTGCCTTTTTTTTTTTTTTTGCAAGTTGCCCAGGGATACACATGCTGGGGTGTGTGATCATTACTGTGCTCTGGGTATGTCTGTCCACTTTGCCAATCCACACACCAATGTGCTCAACACTGCGAAGTCTCAGCAGGTGCCTCTGCTATGAAAATCAGAAGCACTAAGTATCCCATGTATGAACAGTTTTAATTTAAAATACTCTCCTGCAATCAGTTCAGCCAAAGGCAATAAATATCTTTTATTGCTCAGTCAAACTAACAACACTTTATTTTGCAACAAGCTGAGTGTAGGAGGGGATGCACTTCCATGCCTGTAAATAATGATACAGCCAATATTGCCATCAACAAAGCTGATCAATGCCCCTTTTTCTATGACCCCTTTCTCCCTCACTTCCTTGCTTTTCAAACACAATACAAATAAGAGAAGCCCTGCATACCCCAGGATTTTACCTTCCTAACACACCTTAGACGCTCCTGACTTTTAGGGAGAGCCTGTGGAGTCCACTGGGAACTGATTTGAAAGGCTTGAATTAATCCAGCACTACCTGACCAAGGAACCTAGTCTAACAGGTAATTAGAGAAAGGTTGATGCCGTCTCTTAGCACCAGCCTCTTGAAGAAGAGGCTCTCTGCTGCTTTCCGTGCCCTTCAGAAAAATCCCATCTGATGAAATCAGACAGGAAAAAGATTAACAGGAAAAATTCCTAGTGACTCCCGATTGCACCTGGAAAAAGCAAAGATGAAAAACACTTGGGTCAACATAAAAGGGAGTGAGGCATCCTGTGGGCCTCATATCTCAAGCACTGTGGGACCCTCAGCTCAAAGTCCAGGCAGTTTTAATAGATGAGGTCTTTGGGTGACATTTTCCTGCAAGATTTTAAGTAAATGCCTTGCTGTAACATTTGAGATCAGACGTCTCTCGGTTTCCCTGATTCTTTTCCTTTTTAAGCCACAGGCACACACATACTAAATATATTTAAACGAGCCCAGATTAGTTAAAAGGTCGGCCAGTTCCGAAACAAACAGTGGGGATTTAAGGTGGAAGCTTTGGGGCACAGGAAGAGAGTGGTTCAACTTCAGCTCTGCTTTGGCTGGAAGGCGAATATGGATTAAAACCTTGCAGGAGCAGAAGTGAAGGTGAGAATAGATACTTCTGCCATTCACTTCATTACCCCACACCTGGAAAGAGACTTCACAGATCCTCCAGGCCACACACTAGCTGTGGGGAGGGAAAAGAATTGCTACACAGAGAGGCAGGAAAGGAGTGGATGTCTTGGATGTCTTCCTTTGGCAGGATAAACCTCTGCCTGCTCAGAGACCGGGCTGGCAAGGGGCTCAGGGGTGGGCCAGCTGTAGGTGTTCAGCTTGGTAAAAGTGATTTGAGGACAGAAGGTAGCACCTGTCTGGACAAAATCTGTCAGAAAAGGGGGAGAGATTGACCCCTTCCTGGGGAATGCAAGGCTGCATCCCAGGAGATGAGGTCTTTGCTCAACACCTTTTCTATGAGAAACAGAACAGAGCGGAGCCTGTGAGAGTGTGAGTGCTTCATGTGTGGCTGAGACAGATTTGCCAAAGAATTAATAGAATTTATTAAATTAATTAGCTCATAGAAATACACTGATGAGGCCTTTCCTGATGGGAGCACCCAGCCCATATTTGGTGTGGTGCCTACCAATTTTTGGGGTGGTACCTTACCAAGACACTTTTAGGAAAGGAGAGAGGCTGGTACAAACTGCCCTAGACTGTTGAAGTGTTGATTGTAATTCAACAGCCACATTATTTCCAGGTACCCGCTATTGTGTAATGGTGTGTAATTAGAATTATTTTTAAACTATGTCTCTTGATATTCCCTGCCAGTACTTGGCACAGAAAGAAGTGGAGGAGGAGGCAGCACATGGAGCACCCAGGAACAGCTGCTGGGGCAGAACAGAGAGGCAATACTCTCATTGTCAGCAGCCATGCCTGCACACTGCCTGTGTGCAGAAACAAGAGGCAACAAAATCCAAACCAGAGCATTTCTACAGACACTTACTGATATAAATGTACACATCCACACTGCAAAATTAGACCAGCAGATGGGTATCTTGTTTGTGGGGATAGCAATTGCTTTTCACAATGCCAAAATGAAGTCACAGCACCAGAAGGGACAATAACTCTTCGTTACAGACAAAGATACCAAAGGAACTCACTCGCTATGTCTCTGGGAGAGGTGCTTTAGTCCAGAAGTGTGGGTCTGTGCTTGGATCACGGGAATAATAAGCTTGTATGCAAATTGGGGGTTGAGGGATAGGGGCAGTGGGTACCCAGGAGAAAGCTTCTATCCCAGCTGCAGCTCCCCTTCAGACATCAGTATACCCTGCCAATTTATTTCATGTTCCACTTTCCTTCTTCAGGATAACTCTTGATCCATCCCAAGAACTTATCCAAAGGCCAGGAACAATAGGTGGGACCTGCTGGGAAAACCAACTCTGACAAACTCCTCTCGACTAACAGAAATTTCATAACAGAAGAGCTCAAAGGAAAGGAACACTAGTGTTAAGAGATTATTAGTCATTCTTTAAAGAAGTGTGGGATGAGGGATGGAAAATATTTCTCTCCAAATTTGTATGAATGCTACAACTAAATAAATCTGATTCTGGTTAATCTTGAATGGTGATCCTATTGGATGGATCCCACCAATAAGGAGGGAAGAGGAGCAAAGCTGGGGTAATATTGGCTCTTGGTGGACGGCTGTGTAAAGTTTGCTATTTGTATACAAGAGATGATTTGATTGACTAAAAGATTAGACATCTTCTTTTACCAGCTAGGTAAGGAGTCTGGGTGACCACAGAGCCCACTGGCTGTTGGAAACCAAGTACTCAAAATCTTCAGATGAATGGGACATGGTTATGTCTGTCTGTGTGATGCCCTGAATTGGATTTTCCTTGATCCTCTGCATATATAAAATTTTTGTCATGAAGACAAACAGCTCACTGGAGTTTTACAGGGTGGCTGAAAGGGTAACCCCAACACAGACCACTCATCCTTGGGGAGCCCTTCTCTGTGAGGGATCCCCTTGTCACCTTCAGCATCCTCATGACACCCCCACAGCCCCTGTCCCTACAACATGGCAGCTCAGAGAGGATCCCACATCCACAAATCTGAGAATATGGGATTAAGGGAAAAGTCACTGATAGGGACCAAAGTAAAGCAGCTTTGCTGACACTGCTGTGCCACGGCGCTGAAGGCATGGAGAGCAGGGCACAGGTAGGTGGTTTTAGGTGGATTTTCCTTTCTTTCACATGCATTTCTCCTGGCAGCAGCAGGTGAGAGGGTATTTGGGGACCAGCAGGATATATGGATGTACAAGTGTGTTGGAACATCCCTGGTGTCTCTCCTCTCCTCTCCCTGTGTGGGACAAAGGGGAAAGGCCACCACTACCAGTCCCCTACCAACCCTCAGCTTACAGCCGTGCCTCTGTGTCAGACTTTGTGAGGGATGGAGAAGCGAGGGGAGTATCAACGAGGAGGGGCTCTGCAGCCCAGCCCGGGATCTTCTATTCCCTCCACGGGCGCCACTTTGGGGACCCAACTGGGATTGCAAAACCCCTCTTGGCGTTGGGGCCGAGCCGGGGCACCCCCCCGG